>BSAI01000019.1:1553184-1601704 GCA_036245035.1 Adrianichthys oophorus
CCATCCATCCATCCACCCACCCACCCACCCATTCATCCATCCATCCACCCAGCCATCCAAACCGTCCGTCCATCCATCCATCCATCCATCCATCCATCCACCCACCCATCCTCTCTTACTGCCCTCTTCATTCTTTGCGATCATCGTTGGCTCAGCGCAGCCAATGAGCACGGAGACGAGTGCTGACGAGAGCGCAGACTTTCATTGAAGCAGAACTTTGTAGTTTTTTTTTTTTTTGGTCTTCATCTGGCTTTGAATCTTGTTGGGTTTTCTGGTTTCTCTGTAGATTTTTTCTCTCACTGATTCCTCTCTTTTTCTTTTGACTTCATTTATTTTCAGCTTCCTGCCCTGTTTGAGTGCTTTTGAGTCTCATTTGATGATCCTCTCTGTGTTTGAATTTGGAGCCGTTTTAGGAGAGAAACTGGGATAATGCAGGTGAAGTTCTCCTCTTCCTCCTCCTCTTCCTCCTCCTGCTCCAACCTGCTTCAACCAGGTCCCATGTCTTTCTTCATAATCATGTTTCTATAAAGAGCTTCTCATGAGTCTAGGCAGCTGCTGGGCTGACTGTCAAACCAAGTGTCAAAGTGTTTACTGCAGAGTTTGTTGTCTTGTAATGAACATTAAAGTTTTATTGTTTTGTATGTTTATTTTAGCCTCACACACAAACACAAACAGCTCCTCCCCTCACCATCATTATTCAGATCCATTTGCCTGAAGATCTTATCTGTCCTCTTCTCCGGCGTGGATTCATCCTCTGGCATCTTCATCACGGATGACACCATTTTGTAGATAGCCTGGGGGGGGGGCAACAGAAGACAAACAGAGAAGTGCATTCAAGCCAGCAGAACCATCGAGACAACTCAAGCAGAGAGAAGCACAACCCAGCTGGCCCGGAACACAGAGCTGCTGCAGCTGTGGAGGTGCTGACCAGCAGCCTCACTCTGAGGCCGCATTTCATGCATGCCTGCTGCTGTTAATGCCAAAAGCTGCTTCTCAGGCAGCTTTTTTTTTAATATCCCTGCAGGATCAGCACGTCTGCTCATCATATTATAGAGGACGCGACATACATGAGCTACCAGGATGTGTGTGTTTGTGGGTGGGTGGATGTACACAATTGGAGCTTAGACCATTGATCTGATGCATCTTATCTGTTGAGCGATGGAGCTCCTCCTGTCCCCTGACGGCATTAAATTAACCTCTGTGAGTGAGCCAGGAAAAGCTCAGCGTCACAACCGGCCTCAGTTATAGATCCAGAATCAGCTTATGCGCCCATCTAACTTCCTCCACTGGGAGGCTCAGACGCTGAGCTGACCACATGTTGGTGTTCCAGAGGTAGGTGAGAGGAGGGTACACTGCAGGAGACCCCTTCTCCAGGTCATCTCAGCACAGCTGTTCATCAAGCAGAAGAATCAACTGGAGACCAATGTGTGACAAACAGTTTAAAGATCTGACCACAGAACTGCTTTTGGCATGACAACATGAAGCTACTGTGTCTTTCTGTCAAGAAGCAGTGAGGTCTGCACTCCAAGTTACACCAGGTCCGCTGGAGTCCTGGAATGCCAAAAGAAGTCTCGTGACCCCCCCAGTGTGATCAGACCTCAGAACGATGTTTCCAAACAGATGTTCCTCTGAAATGTAGGACCGTTCCAGAACACAAGCTCCATCTTGTCATTACTTGTATTTATTAAATGTTTGTGTTTCTAGCCTGGTCTCCTGCATTTTGGCTTCTCATCCACCAGTTCCTGACACAGACAAAATGTGAAGAAAATAATTACAAAGTGAACATCAAAGTCTTCTAACCTCTGGATATTATTTCCACCAGTTAGTCTGCACATTTCTTAAACCAAAAATGGTCACACGGAGAATACCTGACAGAAAACAGAAAAGCTTTTATTTTGAAAAAAAATTCAAAGGGAGCTGAGATCATTTCTGACCTAATTCCATCACCTTTATCAATAAACTGAATAAAATACATCCTTCAGCAGCACCGATTCAGTTAATGATATGGCATCAACACGCAGCACCAGGATGCCATTCCACCCTCCCTGATCCCCCCCCAGAACCACCACCAAATTTAGGTCATTTCGGACATGACCTGACATCAGATTTAAACAATGGTGACGTCGGCTGCCTCTATCACGATCTGCATCAGATCCAACACTCAGCCAATCAGAACAGCCCGTTCACTCCTTCCACTCAGTTACACAATGATGCCCCGCCCTCATAACGTAACCTCCACGAGCTCCGAAATAATCCTGACATTCTGCACAATCAGGGATAAACTCTGTTAAATTTAACATGCTAATCCATGACGACCACTACTCATGCACACACAGGCTCACACACACACACCCACACACACACACTGACACGTGATATTTTGATTGCAAAATATAGGGGGTTGATAAAGATAAATGCTAAGTTGTTTTACACTGAAAATATTCTTTCAATAAAAGAGATTACACTGACTGAAGCATTTCACCGACCTGACACCTGTTCACACAGATCTTTTGTAAAGATCTCTTATCAAGCTTCAATCCAGCGAGACATCAGTGTTCCTGCAGCAACAAGGCTTGAAAACTGCCTTAAACCAGCAGAACATTTGTGAAGGAAATGCTGGGTTAGATACAGCTGTGGAAAGCTGATGAGACCCAACAGAAATATTAGCCAAAAGTTGTAAAATATGCAAGTGACCATTTTTAGGTGAGCAATTTTAGAATTTTCAACTTAAATGCTCTGAAACACATAAACCAAGAAAAAAAACCCGAAGAGAAGCTCCAAAGCTTTGAAGAACTGAAGTCAGACCACACGTTGATGGTTCTGGAGACAGCAAACTGTAGTTCAGTCAATTTGAAATTCAAGGCTTTCGAGGAAGAACAATCCTCTACACTTAAATGTTTGCTCCATTTGCTTGAGCGGCAGGCGCACAGCGAGCCAGAGTAAAAAAAAATCTAAACTCTGGGGAGGTCGCCATGTCTGTGTCAACCAATCAGGGACTCAACTTTGGGCTCGTGACGGTTTCAGTGACAGTGGGTAGAATACACATCCAATATCAGATCTCCTGAACTTCCATTCATTTTCTTAACCTGATGGATTCGTTTCAGGACAGCGAGGTTTCCTGAACTCTTCCCACTACCGTTGGGTGACAGTCTGCTTCAAACACGGTCAGAGAGAGACGGAAACACCGCAGAAGCAGCCGTTATCCAGACACAGCAGGACTGAAGCTCACTATACCAGAGAACCTCTAAATCAGGGGTGATCACACTTTTTTGGCATGTGAGCTACTTAAAACTCCTAAAATAATGTGAAGTTTTCATTTTGAAGTGTTCCAACATACAACCAGCATGCTGTTACAACAGAAACACGATTCCTGTTGAAAAACTATGAAAAATCCATGGATGAACCAATCCTTTGTTGACAACCTGAGTGAGCCCTTTACTCAGCATTTTGTGGGTAGCTGTCTTTATAAAGTGACAAACCTTTCTGTGGGTCATTTGTTCTTGTGGCGACTGTGTTTAGACCCGATGCATTGAAGTTTTTGTCATTAAAAGAACCCCACACCCCGCTTTTGTAATTCGTTGAATCTTTTTTTCTGATAGATTACTGAACACACATTACTATAAATATTTATTAAACGTCAGGATAATTCTTTGGATTAAAAACGTCATTGGAATGTATTTTTTATAGTCATGAGGGTTTTTTTTTAAGTAAAACATAGTTAACACAAATAAATGTAATCTATAAAACCTTTAGTTTAACATTTCTTGTTGGTTTTAAAAAGATGTTCATAGAAATGTATGTATTTTTAAAATGATATATTCTTTATGCTTAATAAAATGCAAATATATATTTAAAAAGTAAAACACAACAATTCTGAGATTCAACCCTGGAGTGTTAGTTTTATGAGTGCAGGACAAACCGCTGTCGCCACAAACACAGGTTTATATCAAGGAGTGTTCATTATTTCATCAGTGAATATTACTTTTTTGTGGGTAGATGGTTTATTTATTCATTAATTTCTTTTTGATGACCGCGATCTCCATGGAGACGTGTTCACCGATGTTTTTGTAGAGATCTTTGAAAGAGAAAAACACTGATCTCTAAACATCATCCGTGTCTTACGTGCATTGTAGATGAAATACAGACAAAGCTTCATGTAGTGATCAACAACATGAGCTGCTAGCTCCTCCCACAGGCGAACGAGGCGGTGAGCTTAGGGAACACATTTTGGGCCACGCGGCGAGCAGTAATTTCACGGTGAGAGAGGGGCGGGCCATGCAAATTGTCCACATGAATCACGTTCTGTGTGAATGCACCTTAATCTTAACTCCTAACCCCAAAACTTGGTTGCTAGGACCAGAAGAACAAGGATAAAAGGACTTGTTCAATCTCATGGGGAGAAAAACCTCCAGAATTATCCAATAAGATCTCAGGACAGCTTTGAATAAAAGCAGAATAATTGGCATTTTGTATTCAGACCACAAATGGAATAAAATGCCCAAAAATCAAACTATTCTGTCATTTGAGAACATTTCCATCAGGAGGGCTTCAAAATGTGAGCACTGAGGGTATAAAAGGAGAAGGTCCCCCCACCGCTCACCTGTACAATCTCCAGCATCTCCTCACGGCTGATGTACCCATTTCCATCCAGGTCGTACATGCTGAAGGCCCATTTCAGCTTCTGCTCCAGCTTCCCGCGTGACGTCACGCTCAAAGCGATGATGAACTCCCGGAAGTCTATCGTCCCGTCGCCGTTGGTATCAAAAGTACGGAAGACGTGCTCTGCAAACTTGGAGGCATCTCCGTATGGGAAGAAATTGGCATATATTTTCTTGAACTCCTCCACATTCAAGGTTCCACTGGGACAATCCTTCAAGAAACCCTAAGACAAAAACAAGGACATGACAATTTCATGCATTTTTATTTTGGAACTCACAGTTTTTATCCTTCAGATGAGACAACTTCAGCTCAACCCAAAGGAACACTGCTGACCAGCAGTTGTAAAGGCAGCAGGAGGATTTTTAGGAGGTGATCAGGAGGTGACACAGTCTTGAAAGCTGCAGTTATGTTTCAAACATCAAAAAAGAGGTTTTCACAAAGTGAAGGGTGAGAATCCACATGGCCAAACCCTGGATGAAACTCTTTTCTTTGACATTTTCTGGGCTGGGAGAGAACACCAGTGTTTAGTGAAGCTTTCCGACTGGAGCTCAGATTTACAACCAATAAATCTTCAGTTGAAAGACACGCTCCATAAACACTGGGAAGCCTCAAGCCGCTCAACATCCTGTGGAATTCATGTCACATTTGCAGCTGATGATCTGGAACGACGTGATCACCGTCAGGGGTCACAAGTCAAAAGGGTTTAGCTTCCACAGCCACTACTACAATGCCCTCAGACTAAAGCGTGAACAATGTAACTAAACAAAACTTAAACTTCATGCAGTCTATTGCCGTTTGGAAGAAAACCTCAGCAAGAATGATAGTCAAAGCTCTGAGAAGTCTTAACCCAGTCTGAGACGAAAACAATGTTGTGGTTTAGCGGCTATTTCAGCAAATAAAGGACAGATTTTGTGATTTTTCCAAATATTTTAGATTAACTTTGAATATAGTTAAAATGAGGTGAATCCATTCATGTCAGTGTGTAACAGGATCATTTAAATACATGATGTTTGGCTGTTAACAACATAACTCTGAGGGTTTTTACTTTTCCTGTGGTTTATTACTTTGAAAGGACAAAGCAGAACCAATAATTGCAGAACAGCTGTTCAGAATTTAAATGAACATGTTCATACTGATGAATAAAACAGTCAGCAAACAGTAATACATGTTTTATAGACAGGACTGCTCTGGATCCCGTCTGAGGATGGATCTCCTTCTGCATCTGAAGCAGTTGCTGCATTTGAATGTGTGACTGCTGTTGTTTGTGCTACAGCATGAGAGAAACTGCTTTGTTCTTCTCCACTTTTTCCTTTTGCCAGTTTGTGTCCGTGTGGAGTATGGTTTCCATCCTTTAGCTTTCAGGCTGCTGCAGGAAGTTGTTTCCTCACATGACATGAGTGTTTTGTGCTGAGGACAGAATGAATAATGAAGGCTGACGCAGGATGAGGTCAGGCTGTGGTGGTACTTCATCATTTGAAGGACTGATTCAGAGCAGAAGGGAGTGTAGATGCTGCTCTGACACTGACAGAGACACCTCAAGGCTCAAGGACCATGTCCCTTCAGAAGAAGCGAGGACCTCCAGACTCCCATTTGAATGTATTATTATTGTATGATGTGCATTACATCCGATGTATGATATTTCAACGATAGAAATCTCTATCTGTTCTCATCCTGATTTTTACTGTTAAAAAGGACTAAAAAGATTAGCAGAGATCAATCTGCCATGTCCAGGTCAAAGAGTGGGGATGTACTTCACCTCTCCACCCATCCATCATTAGGTTAATGATGGAGAACTCCAAGGGTTGGTCAACAGTCCTCCTCAGGGTCACAGAGACATATGGAGCAACCACACAAGGCCTTCTTCACTTCGATTTTAGCATCAGAGATAAATCTAACATCCATCTCATCTGACATCTTTTTGGTTGAGAAGAACCTCACACCTCAAATAACTTTGTTTACAAGAGCAGGTTTGTGTTTTCATGTATCCACTCTGGCATAATTCAGTATTTATTTACCTAAACACAGTCATTGTCAGTACTGTTGGTGTAGCTGTGAGAATCTGTTTCCTGTTTTTGGCTTTAGATAACTAAAGTTAGCGTTAGCTTGCGACAGCTCCTTGCAATACTTTAGACATAAACTCTTCCTCCTGTTGTGTTGCATGCCGCGCTCCATCTGTACCTTGTACCACTCCTGCAGCTCATGATCGGAAAACTCTGTGTTCTCCCGGAGGTCCTGCAGCATCTCTGGCCGTAGCTTGCTGTTCTGCTTCCCCATGGTGGTGGGACCGGCTTCACAGTTTCCTCGACAACAATGATGTTTACAACCCAAGCCAAGCCTCTTTTCACACCTGCAGGTCAGTGAGAGAAGGTCAGTGAAAGTTAGCAACATAAAAATATTAAATGGCATTTGCTTAGATAGCACTTTTTTACCTTCGAAGCGCTTTACAGATTCACACACACATTCACACACTGATGGCGGCTTCGATGCAGAACACTGTAACCACCAGGAACAATGTGGGGTTCAGTGCCTTGCCCAAGGATGCTGCCACACATGGGCAGGCAGGGTGGGAACCAAACCTATGACCTTCTGAACAGAGGTTAGTCGCTCTACCTTTACACCACGGCCATGTGCAGAAAAAGACAGCTGCAGAAAAGTGCTGATCACTGCATCCACAAAGACAGGAATGCAAAAACTGACAGAGTGGGGGACTCTTGAATTCAAAAGCTTTAACTCATTTCTAGACGCCGCTCTGCAGAAACTGAGCTTGTGCAATGAAGTGTTTAGTATTTTGTTCCATTCACGCATCTCAGAGAAGTCTTCTAAACCCTGTTCTCTGAGCACCAGCCCCTCCCAACCCATGAAAGCCAGTGAGTCCTCACATTGTGATGTAGACAAGTGAGAACAGCCCCTTTCAGGAGGAGTCTGCACTGCCAGAACTGCCCATAGGCTAACACGTACCTTTTCTCCCTAGAGCTTCATTCAGTCAAGTATGACAAATGTATATTAGTTTGGTGGGGCAAAAAATATTTAGTCAGCCACCAATTGTGCAAGTCCTCCCACTTAAAACAATGAGAGAGGGATGTAACTTTTTATCATAGGTACAGTAGTTACGGAAAGTATTCAGACCCCCTCAAATTTGTCCCTCTTTGTTATATTGCAGCCATTTGCTAAAATAATTTAAAGTTCATTTTTTTCCTCATTAATGTTCACACAGCACCTCACATTTTTTCAGATTTATTAAAAAAGTAAAACTGAAATATCACATGTTTCTAAGTATTCAAACCCTTTGCTCAGTATTTAGCAGCAGCAACCTTTTGATCTAATACAGCCATGAGTCTTTTTGGGAAAGATGCAACAAGTTTTTCACTCCTGGATTTGGGGATCCTCTGCCATTCCTCCTTGCAGATCCTCTCCAGTTCTGTCAGGTTGGATGGTAAATGTTGGTGAACAGCCATTTTCAGGTCTCTCCAGAGATGCTCAATTGGGTTTAAGTCAGGGTTCTGGCTGGGCCATTCAAGAACAGTCACAGAGTTGTTGTGAAGCCACTCCTTGGTTATTTTAGCTGTGTGTTAAGGGTCATTGTCTTGCTGGAAGGTGAACCTTCGGTCCAGTCTGAGGTCCTGAGGTCTCTGGAGAAGGTTCTGGTCCAGGATATCCCTGTACTTGGCTACATTCATCTTTCCCTCCATTGCAACCAGTCGTCCTGTCCCTGCAGCTGAAAAACACCCCCACAGCATGATGCTGCCACCACCATGCTTCACTGTTGGGACTGTATTGGACAGGTGATGAGCTGTACCTGCTTTTCTCCACACAAACCGTTTAGAATTAAGGCCAAAAAGTTCTATCTTGGTCTCATCAGACCAGAGAATCTTATTTCTCACCATCTTGGAGTCCTTCAGGTGTTTTCTTTAGCAAACTCCATTCGGGTTTTCATTTGTCTTGAGGAGAGGCTTCCGTCGGGCCACTCTTCCATAAAGCCCCGACTGGTGGAGGGCTGCAGTGATGGTTGACTTTCTACAACTTTCTCCTGACTGCATCTCTGGAGGTCAGCCACAGTGATCTTTGGGTTCTTTTTTACCTCTCTCACCAAGGCTGTTCTCCCCCGATAGCTCAGTTTGGCCGGATGGCCAGCTCTAGGAAGGGTTCTGGTCGTCCAGAACATCTTCCATTTAAGGATTATGTAGGTCATTGTGCTCTTAGGAACCTTAAGTGCAGCAGATATTTTTTTGTAACCTTGGCCAGATCTGTGTCTTGCCACAGTTCTGTTTCTGAGCTCTTCAGGCAGTTCCTTTGACCTCATGATTCTCATTTGCTCTGACATGCTCTGTGAGCTGTAAGGTCTTATATAGACAGGTGTGTGGCTTTCCTAATCAAGTCCAATCAGTAGAATCAAACACAGCTGGACTCAAATGAAGGTGTAGAACCATCTCAAGAAATAGACAGCACCTGAGTTAAATTTATGAGTGTCACAGCAAAGGGTCTGAATACTTAGGACCATTTGGTATTTCAGTGTTTTTTTTTATAAATCTGCAAAAATGTCCACAATTCTGTGGTTAACAACATAGAAAGTGCTACTCATGCAAAGTTTAAAGCTTCTGATTTATTTGATCTGAGGTTTTTCAACCTGGGTGACGAGCCAGACAAAGAGTGGTTCACAAACCCCTTTATGAGAATAAACATCACAGATTCAGTTGCGTCACCCGGATTGGCGTTACCGGGGCCTCACCCTGGAGCCAGGCCTGGGGTTGGGGCTCGCAGGCGAGTGCCTGGTGGCCGGGGCTCCTCCCACGGGTCCCGGTCGGGTAAGACCCGAACGATCAACGTGGGATCACTCCCCAGTGGGTCCACCACCTGCAGGAGAGCTCAGAAGGGGCCGGTGCAATGTGGTTTGGGTGGCAGTCGAAGGCGAGTGCCTTGGCGACCTAAACCTCGGTCATGGAACTTGGCTTTTGGGACATGGAACGTCACCTCTTTGGGAGGGAAGGAGCCTGAGCTTGTGCGAGAGGTTGAGAGGTACCGGCTAGATATAGTTGGGCTCACCTCTACGCACAGTCTGGGCTCTGAAACTCAGTCTCTCGAGAGGGGTTGGACTCTCTACCATTCTGGAGTTGCACATGGTGAGAGGCGGCGGGCTGGGGTGGGCTTAGTTGTGAGCCCCCAGCTTAGCCGCCAAGTGTTGGAGTTCACCCCGGTGGATGAGAGAGTTGCGTCCCTCCGCCTTCGGGTGGGGGACAGGTCTCTGACTGTGGTTTTGGCTTATGGGCTGAACAGCAGTTCAGAGTACCCAGCTTTCTTGGTGTCTCTCGGAGGGGTACTGGAAAGTGCCCCAACGGGGGACTCCATTGTCCTCCTGGGTGACTTCAATGCCCACGTGGGCAACGACAGTAGCACCTGGAGGGGTGTGATTGGTAGGAACGGCTTCCCTGATCTGAACCCGAGCGGTGTTTTGTTGTTGGACTTCTGTGCTCGTCATAGTTTGTCCATAACAAACACCATGTTTGAGCACAAGGGTGTCCATCAATATACGTGGCATCAGGACACCCTTGGCAGGAGATCAATGATCGACTTTGTGGTCGTTTCAGGAGACCTTCGGCCATGTGTCTTGGACACTCGGGTAAAGAGATGGGCAGAGCTGTCCACTGATCACTACCTGGTGGTGAGTTGGATTCGATGGCGGGGAAGGAGGCCGGAAAGACTTGGCAGACCCAAACGTACTGTGAGGGTCTGCTGGGAACTTCTGGCTGAGCCCTCCGTCAGGGAAGTCTTTAACTCCCACATCCGGGAGAACTTCAAACAGGTACCGAGGGAGGCTGGTGACATTGAGTCTGAATGGACCATGTTCTCCCCCTCCATTGTCTCTGCTGCTGTTTGGAGCTGTGGTCGCAAGGTCTCTGGTGCCTGTCGTGGCGGCAACCCCCGAACCCGTTGGTGGACACCGGAAGTAAGGGATGCCGTCAAGCTGAAGAAGGAGTCCTATCAGGTCTGACTGTCTTGTGGGACTCCAGAGGCAGCTGACAGGTATCGGCAGTCTAAGCGAGCTGCGGCTCAGGCTGTAGTAGAGGCAAAAACTCGGTCCTGGGAGGAGTTCGGTGAGGCCATGGAGAAGGACTATCGGTTGGCCTCGAAGAGGTTCTGGCAAACCATCCGGCGCCTCAGAAGGGGGAAGCAGCTTTCTGCAAGCACCATTTTCAGTGCAGGTGGGGACCTGCTGACTTCGACTGGGGACATTGTCGGGCGGTGGAAGGAATACTTTGAGGATCTCCTCAATCCTGCTGACATGCCTTCTCTTGAGGAAGCAGAGGCTGAGAGCCTTGGGGTGGGGCTGTCCATTATCCAAGCTGAAGTCACAGAGGTAGTTAACAAGCTCCTCGGTGGCAAGGCACCGGGAGTGGATGAGGTCCGCCCTGAGTATCTCAAGTCTCTGGATGCTGTGGGAGTGTCTTGGTTAACACGTCTCTGCAGCATCGCGTGGCAGTCAGGAACAGTACCACTGGACTGGCAGACAGGGGTGGTGGTTCCCCTTTTCAAGAAGGGGGACCGGACGGTGTGTTCCAACTACTGGGGAATCACACTCCTCAGCCTCCCTGGGAAAGTCTATGCCAGGGTACTGGGGAGGAGAGTCCGGCCGATAGTCGAACCTCAGATCGAAGAACAACAATGCGGTTTCCGTCCTGGTCGTGGAACTGTGGATCAGCTCTACACCCTGTCCAGGGTGCTGGAGGGTTCGTGGGAGTTCGCTCATCCTGTCCACATGTGTTTTGTGGATTTGGAGAAGGCGTTCGACCGTGTGCCCCGTGGTGTCCTGTGGAGGGTACTTCGGGAGTATGGGGTCCGGGGAGCCTTGCTCAGGGCTGTCCGGTCTCTGTATGACCAGAGCAGGAGCATGGTCCGCATAGCTGGCAGTAAGTCAGACCTGTTCCCAGTGCATGTTGGACTCCGGCAGGGCTGCCCTTTGTCACCGGTTCTTTTCATAGTTTTTATGGACAGAATTTCTAGGTGCAGCCAGGGTCCGGAGGGGGTCTGGTTCGGGAACCACAGGATTTCCTCTCTGCTCTTTGCAGATGATGTTGTCCTGTTGGCTTCATCGAGCCAGGACCTCCAGCATGCATTGGAACGGTTTGCAGCCAAGTGGGAAGCGGCTGGGATGAGGGTCAGCACCGCTAAGTCTGAGGCCATGGTTCTCGACCGGAGAAAGGTAGTTTGCCCTCTCTGGGTGGGTGGAGTGCTCCTTCCCCAAGTGGAGGAGTTTAAGTATCTTGGGGTCTTGTTCACGAGTGAGGGAAGATCGGAGCGTGAGATCGACAGGTGGATTGGTGCTGCGTCCACCGTCATGCGGTCGCTGTACCGGTCCGTCGTGGTGAAGAGAGAGCTAAGCCAGAAAGCAAAGCTCTCAATTTACCGGTCGATCTACGCCCCAATACTCACCTATGGTCATGAGCTCTGGGTCATGACCGAAAGAATGAGGTCCCGGATCCAAGCGGCTGAAATGAGTTTCCTCCGTAGGGTGGCTGGGCGTTCACTTAGAGATAGGGTGAGAAGCTCGGTTACCCGGGAGGAGCTCGGAGTAGAGCCGCTTCTCCTCCAAATCGAGAGGAGCCAGTTGAGGTGGCTCGGGCATTTAGTTCGGATGCCCCCTGGACGCCTCCCTAGGGAGGTGTTCCGGGCATGTCCCACTGGGAGGAGGCCCCGGGGAAGACCCAGGACACGCTGGAGAGACTACGTCTCTCGGCTGGCCTGGGAACGACTCAGGGTCCCCCCAGAGGAGCTGGAGGAAGTGGCTGGGGAGCGGGAAGTCTGGGCATCTTTACTTAGACTGCTGTCCCCGGGACCCGGTCCCGGATAAGCGGAAGAAAATGGATGGATGGATGGATGGTTTTTCAACCAGGAAACTGAATGTCTGTTCACAAACAGCAGAAAGAAGACATTCTTGAGCTTCCCTCAGGGGTTCATTATTACACTTTGAATGAGGCTTCAGGACAAAAGTAGATGAAAAACTTTCCCTACGATAGAAGTTGAGTCCCCCAGTCTGTGTGAGGCATGGACAAATGCAGCGACACTGACTGACCTACAGCATCGCCAGCATAAATGCACAGATGTTGGATGGTGAAGTGTGAACGAGTGTAGGTCTGTTTGTGTGTATGTCTGTGATTCATGAGAGGGGCGCTGTGTGGGTGTCACAGGTGTTTTTCTCTACCAGCTTTATGAACAGAAGAACCAAAGCCACATGCTTGACTGCCTTTGCAAACCTCCTAATAAAATTTGACTAATGTCCACCTGCCCCAGAGGCACTGGAGTGAATGCTGGTTAGCAGTTTCCAGGCTACAGAAAGGCTGCTGCATGTGCACTTTCTCCATTTCTGTGCTGGATTGGTCACGTGTGCATGCATGAGCGGATGAGCACGATGAGTGGCCTGTTGTGGTTTTATTTACACTGTTTTCCAAAGGAGGATGCGATCTACTGTTTTACTGTAGATCCAATTTAATAGGTTGAAAAAAATCCTTCAGGACACACTGTTAAGGCACAATGAATGTTTCACTGATGAGTAAATGTCTGGATCCTTCCGTCTCAACATTTTCTGGGACCAAAGACTGAAGTGTTTGCTGTAACAGAGTTCTAATGCAGGGGTCAGTAACGCTTATGACATCAAATGCCAATTCAACATTTTCTCCTTAACAGCTATAATGCAAACTCTGTTGTTCACCCCTCAGCCTTTTCCGCCAGGGATCGCCACAGGGAATCAGCTTTCACTGATTTGGACTGGTGGTTAGGCATTTTTAGTAGGTTTATTTAGAAAGTTTTATGCCGGATGCCCTTTCTGAAACCAATCTATATATTTAAGGCACAGGGAGACCCAGTTAGGAACCAGCGCGAAGGATCTTGTCCAAAGACCCACGCTGAATTTTGGCTCATTGCATGCCCTGGGAACCGAACCCAGGTCCCACACCTAGCCAACTGAGCTGACCAGTCAGCACTAACTACAATGCAAACTTTAATACGAAGAAATACAAAAACATTTCATATTTACATAATAAATGACTAGAATTCTAAAAGGGCGTAAGGCTTCTGTGAGGAAACAATATTTTGGGAATCTCTTATACCAGCAGCAGATCAGCCACAGAACATCACCAACACCTACCCAAACCAGACAGCAGCAGGGTCCATTCCACAGCCACGAGGCTGCAGTGTTATACCCACTGACATGTAATATATGTAAAAATAAAAACCCTTTGCAGGTGGTACCTGACCCCAAACTCGGGTCCTCTTCCAGAGGTCTGGGAGCTTGAGTGTCCTGCAGTATCTTAGCTGTTTCTAGTACTGCATTTTTCTGGACTGAGATGCCTGAGGTCTTTCCAGGGATCTGCTGGAGCCACTCCTCCAGTTTGGGGGTTACAGCCCCAATTACCACTCCAATTAGTGGCGTGGTGTTTGTTAAGTTTACCGAGAACAACAAGCTGATGAACTAAAAATGCATCCTGGCATTTGTCACAGGTTCACAGATGAACTAACATGATCAAAGAAATCAGCTGCGTTGCTATGGGAATGCAGTAAAAGTGACTTGATAAGTACTTGAAACAGTCAGTCAAAGATGCTGACTCTGCTTTCTGACGTTTGAAGGCAAAACTGAAGGGATGGAGAAAGATAAATCAGCAACAGCCATCAACCATTGGCTTCCATTGCTTTACTTAAATGAAAAGACATTTATGAAGCACAATTAAAAAAAATCGTATCTAAAGCTGTTTCATCCAGATTTACTTTCAAAATCCTCACAAACAGATCAGCCGAGCCACAATCCAATTTTAGTCCTTTTGATTTTCTCTGTGAATTCTCCCTCAAATCTCCAGATTTTCCTCGTCATCCCTGCATGGAGCTGTGGAGACTCTCAGACACTCGACACTCTCCTGTTAATCCCAGTGTACCCCCCAAAACCACGAGGTCAGCTTCAGTGTGAGACTGTCTTTTAACTCCCTCCTGCAGCATCAAACATTAATCCGTCTCTGCCTGTAAATTGCCACACAAACATCTGTTCCAGTCTTCCAGAGCTGCTGAGCAGGTTACTGACCTTCAGACTGATGACTGCTGTAAGGAAGACAGGCAGACAGACTTCAATCCCATCTGTCCCTGACTCTGCCCCTAAAATTAAAAAGATTTAGAGGTCCCATTTTTCTCTCCAATAGAGGGGTTGAGAGAAAAGCCCTTCAAAAATAAGGGTGCTTTAAGGAACCGCATCACAAATGAAGGGCTGGGAGAAGATAATAATTATTATAATTATTTTATATTTCACTTTGTGTGTTTGAAATATTTGATTCTAAAGAAACATGTTCAGTAGATCCCCAACATTCTTTTATTTCTGTCTCATGTACACATTTACTGCTTTCCTCTTAAACTTTTGAAGGATTGTTCCAGAAATTCCAATGATTCCATATGAATGTAAAATGAAAATTTAAGAAAACTCTCTTAAGGTTTCATTTTTAATTGACCCAGTTTTCCTTTATATGGTTTTTTATGCATCAAACAGAGACACCAGTGGAAAGCTGAATATAGAGGTCAGAAATCAAAAACTGCCCCACTTCCTGCATTTATACCCCTCAGCTATGAAGAAGTTGGGTCCAGAGGACAGGTCAGGAATGGTGGAGTGGAGGAAAAAAAACAAATGATGGAAACCTAAATTGTTTTAAAAATGAAACATAAACTTTAAAAACGGAACTTCATGACGCAACAAAACACAGCAAAAAGTGTCAAAGCAGAGAATGTGATTTAGAGGCTATAAGTGCAGCTTTCATCAGAATCTGGACACAGAAACAGCTGAAGGAAGCAAAAAAAAAACCAGAACATAACTTCTGTGGGAAGCAGTCATGTCAAAACAAACATCATGTGATGCACTGATCCTCATAAACATCAAGAAGACACAACGTCCGATAGGTTTAAGGTCAGCCTTTCAACTCAGTAATCAGATTACGTTTAGGCAGAAGTAACTTTTGTAAATGACTTCATGTTTTCCGGAGATGCAGAGATGGGAACATCTAGTCCGGTTTCAGAGGTTAAGGAGACAAACCCCAGAACCTCGCAGCACCATGAAGATAGTTGTCAAATGTCAGCGTTAGGTCAGCAGGGGGATGCGTGGCAACTTTTGTTAACGCTCACAAGTGAAAAACACCACAGACCAGAGCTACTCCATCACATGTTGATATCAATATCTCCACTTTTCATTATTATTAATAGTATTCTGTTTGCTTTGTGGGTTTCATTTATGGGATTTTATTTATTTACTGTGAAATGTTGTTTTAATTTGGATGAAGCAAAAAATCTGATTCCATAAACAAACTTAATCTGCTTGAATTTTGGATTTTGATCCAAGAAAACCATCTCAACAAATCTTTGAAGGAAGCTTCTTCCAGGACAGTACCGTCACACAGCTCGCTAAAGGGAGTCTGATTTACAGGCTTTATTTGAACGGAAACATTTACATCACATTCTGAATCCCAACACTGAAGATGAAGCTGTTCGTTCATGCTAGTGCTTAGAATCAGACTATTCTCAATCAAGATTTACGGGGTAAAAACACTAGAGAAAATGGGGGGGGCAGACAAAAATGAACCCTGTTCAAAAGCAGAACGCCAGATCTTCACATCCTGACCTTTGCCTCAGGAGTACATTCATTTCTCTCATTTCTCTGAAGCTCCAGTCAGACCTCCATCACTTCTAGACTTGAAGAAGTTGCAGGAAGTCCTCCAAAGAAACACTAATCATTTTTCACATCAGCAACAAGAGTCGAACATGTCAGACTTTAAAAATGTTCTTTTGTTGGCAAAAATGAGATCAACACAAACAGTGACAGCTTTACATGCAAAAAGAAGGCTCAGTGTCTCTCTAACGAGGTGCTGGGTTTCCCCTGAGCTCTTCAGAGTGGTGTTCACTGCTGAAGAACAAAGACTGCTGGACAGAAGTCACGATGCTGCTCGCTCCACTTTCAAAAGAAGCTACAGATGCACCTCTCACAGCCACATCTTCACAGCTCTGTTTGCAGCAGCTGAGATGAAGCATCTTCACGCCTCTCTCTTCTTCCTCACAGTCAAATCAATGTCATCAAAGTGAAACAAGCAGAAATGCTCACTTTCATGACGGTTCCTGACAGGAGCTCTTTATGCACACTGCTGCCCCTAAAGGAAAGCTGCTGTAACTGCAAACAGCCTCGGCAGCGCTACAATAAATTCTTGACCAATCCCAGAGCTACAGAAAACTTTCTGCTTTTGGCCTGGATCAGGTGTGCTTCAGAAATGATGAGCAGGTGGAGTGGATGGACGAGGAGCAGGATGTGGAGCTGATGTTACTAGATTTAGCTGCTTTTGACCTTTCAAGCATTCTATTAGTACTAAAAAGACTCAAAATGTCACCAGATCAGCTCAGAGTTTAGAGATTTTACAAGGAGCAGCATTTTTCCTTTAAGACTATTTTTTATTTGATACTTCAGGAACATATCAGTTGAATTAAACTTTTGTTTGATTTCATAACTTTAAGTTTGTAAAATAAACCTGAAGCTGACCTGATAGGTGCAGTTGTTCCTCTTGTGGTTGTGCAGCAGCTCTAAGGTTGCATTAGAATAGATGTTCAGAGTTTTGGGAAATGTTTCTGATGTGTCTGAATTGTTTTGTTGGGTTTATCTAAATGTAGTTTACTCATCACGCAGTGCAGAACTCTTTGCTTCACTTGGGCTTTGGTGGTGGTGTGTGGGTGGGGGGCGCTAGGCAGGTATAAACTACAGGTATCTCCTCTTAAAAAAGTATTTTAAAACATAATTTTCTTTGAATTGTCCCATCAGGCGAACCCTCCCAGTACCTCCACCCCCCGCCTCATGCTGATCAATACAGCTCATGAACGGGACGGTGAGGAAAATTGCCCCCCCCCCCCCCCCCCCCAGTAGGCGCAAAGCGCAGAGGACAGATGAGAGGAAGAGACATTATTGGAGTTGTTAAAAATAAGAATGAGGGCGGGTCCTCAGTGTCGAGCTCCCCTCTGCGCGGCACACCTTACATAACCAGAAATCTGCCGTCTTTCTGGGAAAAAGAGCTCAGATTCGGGCCTCAGAGAATGCCAGGAAGCAGCATTAGCTCCGCATTAACACATTGCTGCCACCTGGAAGCATTTTCTAAACAACCTTAACATGAAACAGAGGGAATGATGGCCCAGGGGTCCACCATGGCCAGATGGTCGTCTGGTCATCGCCGTGCCCATGTCAACAGTCCTTGTTGAGTGCCCGCGCTGCTACCGTACGATTTCTAACCGACAGTGGCAGTGGGACAGCAGCACGGTGGCGGGGGGTGACAGTCTGAGATCGGCTGATCATCAGAGGATTTCGGGACCCAAAATTGCACTGCTGCCTTCCTGCCACCACATGACCACCAAATGTGCCGGAGCGGCTACTGTCTGATGTCAGAAAATCATCCGGTCACCATTAAATTTAAACATTTTCTTAAAACCTCGGTCGATTCCATGCAGCATGTAAAAGCATGACTGCTGCCGTACAGTCACAAATGCCGCCACCTGCTGATTTTGCTGAAAAATTGGCATTTATGTTGGCACGCAGTGACATTGTGGCACATGTGACCGTAGTCTTACTGAGGTTATCTGGCTTCAAGATGGTACAGCTGTATCATGAAAAAAGCGACTGAATTGGCTTTATTTGGTTGGAGCCAGAAGTAGCTTTAGTCAAAATGCCGAAGGTGAAGCGAGCAAAAGTTTTTCTGTACTTCCCAGAAAAACGTCAGCGACCAGACAGAACAGAGTGACGTTTACAATGATCTGAAAAAAGACCGTCACCATGGCGAGGAGTGTTGAAACACGTGTGTAAAAACAGAGATGCAGCGCTGCAGTGCAAACTTTCAGAAAGAATGAAATAAAGCATCTTAGACACGTTTTCATTCATCATCCGAAGTGCTTTGTCACATTTAAAAACAAAAATGTGTGTTTTTATATTTTTGAAGCACAGTTTAAGCACCTGAACCTGTTTAAAAGTACCGGTTCAGCGCTGGCACCGGATAAAATCCAAACTTTTTCCATCACTGTTTTCAGCTGAAATGGGCAGCTTGTTGGAGAACGTTTTCTTTTGGTTGTTTAATCCAGCAGTCATATGATGAATCCAAAGCAGTGCTGGAAATAAACAACACGTTATTTTCTTAACTATACTTAAAAAAAAAAAAACTTTACTGGTCAAAGCACATTTAAGCTTTGTCTTTTTTTATACTGAAATTGTGTCTTGAAAACCAGTCAACGTTGAGTGTTGAAGAAATATTTCCTAATTTACCAAAATAAAGGCTCTTAGGAATTTGCTTGGGTAAAAGAAACTTGAATGTGAGATACAGTAACAGTGCTTAATGCTCTGATAATGAAATATAAGGTATTTCCCACAATTTTATGCATGTGAAAGGTGCATAGGTATTCACACAAAAGTTTCTCTTTTAAAAAAATCATATATTATAATCTGTTACTGTCTTGGATTACATTGTATTGTTTCATGATGTGTATCGTGACGTGTTTATGTGGTAATCCTGACACTGTATCCATACTAACAATCAGGATTATTACAGGGCAGCTAGCATTATTTTTCAGATCTCATCAAAACAAGCATGAAATATTTGCTAAGATGCACCAATCTAATGCCTCTGAATGACTATGTCATCTGAAAACAGAAAAACCTCTGATGATATGGGAGTTTGTCAGCATACTTCCCCCCTTGCAGGTGAACCAGCAGGTCCAGGCAGGTATCATGCATGTAATATTCATACAATATTTTTCAAGAACCCTGTGGAAGCAGCAGCTCCTTATGAAATATTTACACAGGAGTACTCTTCTTCTCGGTGCAGCCGGCAAAGATTTATTAACCGCTTCACATGTAGCAGCTCCGCACTCCGCATGCAACAAAGCCCGCTTGCAAACACTAAATTAGATTTATTAAAAATATAAATGCAAATATATTACATTTTTATGCAGCAATAACAACTGCCTGCATGAATTCAGATATGACTGACATTTGTCCTGCTTAGTCGCTGAGTTTTACTGATGCTTTTGACAGGAAAAGCAGGATTTGAAATGTCACTGTTTCTGCAGTGACCTGCCTGAGAGCGGGCTGGTGGAGTAAGGTGAACCCTCACTCAAAGCCCAAAGCTGTTTCCTGTTGTTTCTTCCTGGATCATGTTTCTGATGGATCCTGGGAGTCAGTCGTTGGTTAAGGTTAAAACCTCTGTTGCAGCAGGAGGGGGCGTTCTCACTTCGCCATGTGCCTCTAGCGGGAGGGGCCAGGTCTGCAGAGCACAACAGTCGGTGCATCAATGGGAGCTCGAGTCACCCTCTCGCTGACTGAACCATGTGACAAGGAAGAGGAAATGTGTAATAGATGTCTGCAGGAAGCATAGAGGACGAAGAGAGGAGCAGAAAGAGGAGATGAAACAAATTGAGAGCGGTGCTAATTGATAATTATGCCACTTTTTCCTCCTCCTCCCCTGGCCTGACGCTCTGCTCACACTGGGCTCAGTATCTGCTCCGTGCAGCTCTATGACCTTTAGCAAGTGTGTTATTCTAATTCATGGTCTGAGCAGGATTATGCATGAGAATCCGTAGGCTCTGCTGCATGCTGCAAACCAAAGACACCACTGTGCTGCTGCTGACGGCTCCAATCATGACCCTCTCGGACCTCCATGTGGCTTCACGTGGGTCCAAAACATCCACCTGTTGCTTCTGAAGACATCTCAGCACCCGAGGATGCTAAAACATTCACAACACGCAGCTCAACGTCAGGCAGTGGTGCTGATGGAAGATATGCATCCTTGACCGGGTTCTAATCTCTTCTAATCCCCAGGATTTTCCTTTCAGTTTGACTTAAAACTTTCAAAGATTGAACTCTATCCACACAGAACTGGTGACTACACGCATGAAACCAAATTCACAGCCTACCATGATATCCTCACAAGCTACATCAGTGGTTCATATTTCTTTACAGATCAATAGAAATGCTCAAAATAACAGCTAAGCAGAACAACAACAAGTAATAGATTACTCTTCACAATCTAATCAAAGTGGACATGTCTGTCTGCATGGTAAACACTTGAGGAAACTGGCCAAGAGACAAAGTGCTGGAGCTAAAAGTGAGTCGTTGAAACACACGCAGGTGAATCCTCAGAGTAAAATGTCTTTTTATGCTTAAAGAATTTGTAGTTTTGAGTTAAAAAAGACTAAAAGGAACTGCAACCTCAAAAGCTTCTGAATGCACTTTAACTAGTTCTGCAAATCTGATGCTAGCATGCTTACTACTGGGATTGCAAATGGAATAAATGTGAAGCAATCATGGTGTCGTGTGTTCTCTATAGGGTAAGGGAACTGTCAAAAAGAAACGTATTCATAAAGAAAAAGTTGTTTTCATAAATACAAAGTTGTATTTGTAAACACAAAGTTGTATGTGTAAATACAAAGTTGTATTTGTAAATACAAAGTTGTGCACAAATGTATATTTTGTGCACAACTTTGCAGAAAAAAATTTGAATACAACCTTAAGTTTTACGTTTCACATGTCTGTTTTGAATACAACTCTTGCTTGTCTTGAATACGAATTTCTCCTGTTAAATCACTGTCAAAAATACGTCACGGGGTCACAGGCATAAACATGGAGTCCCGGAGCATCGATTCAACTGAATGAGCTGATAGAATTAAACTTTTTAGAATGTTATTGATCCCCTGACAGGAAAATGATCTTGTTACCGTTGCTGCGCTGGGAAAAAAACAGATATAAACAGCCAAGTCCTGCCGCTTTGAAAAAAAAAAAAATGTCCAGGCAACATCAGTGGAGCGTAAAAACAATGAAACAGACCCGGAAGAGGTGGCAAAAAAAAAGAAATGTTAACGATAAAAGAAAATAAAAACGCCCAAGCAGACGGCAGAGGGATCGCTGTCTCTCTGCTGCTGCTGTTGTGTGTGAAGATACGTTCTCCCTGTCATAATTTGTTTCCCCAGTCTCAGACATGGTTCTGGCAGGGGGAACGTACCTCAGCACAACACCGGCCAGCGGCGGCATATTAGCGTGGGGGATCCCCGCTTAGCCGGGCATCAACCCGGGACAGGAGGGGCAGGCGCACCCGCCACAGGCTCTGGCAGCACCGTGGAGATAGCGGGTTGAGAAAATGGATGGAAATAACAAAGACAGCTAAGCTAACTCAGAGCTAAAGTAGGCTAACTGGCAGCCGACCGTAATAATAGTTTAAAACAATTAGAAACAGAAAGACAGTTGGGTATTCTGATCTACTGACTTTTTAAATTTTCTTTTTTTGTTTGTTTTTACTGCCGCAACAGTCGGCTGCCCGTTAGCATACTTTAGCTCCAAGTTAGCTTAGCCGTTTTGGTTTCGTTATCCTCTTATTATCAACTAATTTCAGCAATTAATTTTTTGTTTTTACTTTACGCTGAATGAGTGAAGTCATACGTCTGCTTCGTCTTTCTAGGCTGTTTTCCACTTCTGGTTCTAAAACCACCCTCTGCTGCATTGTTTACACGATCGCCTGTTGTAGCCTGAAAACCAGAAAATGCGGCTGGAGATCGCTGTTTT
Organism: Adrianichthys oophorus; assembly: GCA_036245035.1. NCBI lineage: Eukaryota > Metazoa > Chordata > Actinopteri > Beloniformes > Adrianichthyidae > Adrianichthys > Adrianichthys oophorus. Next base: position 1,575,431 of record BSAI01000019.1, read on the forward strand.
TTATCTATTTTATCCAATTATCAACAGAGCTATGACTATCAAGATAATGTTCTCATTGTTGGATCAATAAAATTCCTAAAAGTTCAATTTTATTTTACTGTAATAAATAAACTTTATCACACGTGCAGTTGGAAGAATCAATGCTCCGGGACTTGATGTTTATGCCTGTGACCCCGTGACGTATTTTTGACAGCGATTTAACAGAAGAAATTCGTATCCAAGACAAAGACAAAACATATTCAAAACAGACATGTGAAACATAAAACTAAAGGTTGTATTCAAAATGTTTCTGCAAAGTTGTGCACAAAATATACATTTGTGCACAACTTTGTATTTATGAATATGTTTCTTTTTGACAGCTATCTTACCTCATAGTTTTCTGTTTGCATCATCAATTCTCATCACTGATTTGAGGTCTTTTGCAAAAACTCTAAACTTTCACAGTCAAATATTTCAAGGACAGTTCTAGGACACTACGACAGTTCTGACAGCTGCTGCAACAACCTTCTGCTAAAGGTTATGAGTCACGTGACAATGTTCATCAAAATAACTGCACGTGGGGAGAGTTTTTCTAATGATGGCAAGTGCTCAAAAATAAAAACAAAGAAGCCTCAAAATGTTCAACTTCTGAAATCACAGAGAAAGTCAGGAAGGCTAAATCTTCCACATCCAACATTCTGGTTGTCGGATTATTTTTTGATGGTCACAGCTGTTTTAGCAGCCTCTGTTTCTGCGCTAAACTAAAGGACCAAACCAGAGAGGAGACATTTCACAGGGCTGCATCCCAAACAGATGATTGTGCCATTCATTATGCCGCATAGTGTCCAAACTGAAATATAACAGAATGAGATTGTGCTCATATTGCAGGGCTGGAATATTTATCTTACCCCTACGACTGTAAGTTTATGACGCAGCAAAATTGACAAAACTGATGGTTCATTACGTCCATCAATCCCATTTCTGCTGCAGACAATCAGTTTAATAATAGCAGTAAGGATCATCCATCCATCCAAGGCAAGATTCACCTGTACAGGTCACCAGTCTGTTGCAGGACCACAAACGCTCACACACAGAGACACATTTTCACACTTGGAAACAAAAAGGAATTGCCAAGTTAACCTATGAAGCATGCTTTTGCACTGTGGGAGGAAACATGTCCATGGGGACCACATACACAGAACAAATACAGGTGGGATTTGAACCACGGTCTTCTCACCGTGAGCCAAAAGTGTCAACCAGTACATCACAGTGCAGCCCCGTCAGTGATGATCCTGTAAAAGTACATTTAATTTTGTTTTTCCTAAAACACACACTCATAACCAAACAAAACTCAGTTGATTAGTCTGAATAATAGAAAAATGACTTCATGCTAAATCAGGAATTTAGCAGCACACACACACACACACACGCACACACACACACTCCCCATTTGGCTTCCTGTCAGTGAGAACCTCAAAGAGAAAACATTTGCAGGTAAACTCTGTAAGACCTTTCAATACAGCATTTATAGAGTAATAATAGTCCTGCCGGCCATTAAAGTCTAAAAGTTGACATGTTGTTTTATGCAAACATTTTTATGATGTCACTAATGTGAAAGGTCAACCAACACTTGGAATATTTCCAAAGCAACCTCAGCCTTTCTAAGGAGGTTAAAGGGCATCAGACACGTCCTGAGTCGGAGGTCACACCTCCTGTGACCGCGGGAACATGCAACAAACAAAGCGTGTCCTATCAGCATTCCCGAAGGGGAAACAGCAGCACCATTACGGTGCAACTGCTGCGTAAAAAGGACACGTGGGTCGGAATAAATCCACAGCATCCACAGATTCCTCCCAGGGGTGACCCTGCAGCTGTTATCCCTGAAGCCGAGGTGAAGGAGATTCCTGATACAGCTTCTATCTTTAGTTGCAATCGATCCTCTGACACATAGCACTCATCTTCCCGTTTCTCTCCTTAACCCTTTTCTTTTTCCTTCCACCTCAATCTATCTTCTGTCCCAGAGAAGGCCTTCCAAAGTCACTTTGTCGCTTTCCAAACAGCCCTTGATCTTTGCTAAAAGCCTCGGGTCTGTCTTGCTGCTGCATGAGCTCCCATGGTATTTTTGCTCTAGATCTTTCTATTCTGCTCCTGCCAACACAAACCTCCAATGAGCACAACAGCAGCCCCCCAACAGAAACACACACTTAGTCCTAAACCCTCTAAAAGAGCTCGATGCTGCTCCAATATGACTTTTGTGAAAAAGGCCCCCAATAATGAAAATGAAGAAAATAAACAACTAAACTAAGAAACCAAATATGAATTGCACAACATTTGTATTTGTTAGGAGAAATAAAAGGGGGGCATTCCTCTCTGAAGGCCTTCAGTCCAGGAGGGTGAATAATAGCCCCCTGTCCTGGAGCAGAAACACGAGAACCCCACAGAGAAAGGAGGAGGCCACATTTCCAGAAATGAAAAGGTAATTATTCTCGCAGCATCCACTCTGCTTCCTGAAGCCAACCGCAGCCATATTCAGGTCAAGGAGTTTCCTCCAGCGCCGGCAGAAAGAAGGAGAGACGCTGCCACACAGCCATCAGAAACAAGTTTGGGTGGTGAAGGCTTCCCAACAGTAAGTGATCCTGACAGCCAAGAATGAGGCAGACATCCAGAACCGATCTGGAGGAGAGGACAGTTTGCTGAGAGAGAGAAGCAGATGGAGATGCAGGAGCATCAGTTTTTCCAGCTGCTCGCTGGCACAAACACTGAGGACAAGGTTTTGACCCCGTCCTCAGAGTCAGTCCGCCCCCGCTCCAGCCTTCTCCTCTCTGTTTCTCCTGCAGACACTCTGCATCCACTTTGACTTTTACCCATCATGCAGTGAAAAAAACCCTTCCAGCTGTCAGTCACCCCCCCCGCTCCATGTCACTCCTTGGCTGACATCCACCTTGCATTCCTTAAAACTTGGGTGCAGTCCTGGCTCTCCCCTTCATTTGCAGAGACCTCTGTTATCTGAGCATGTCTTTCACTGAAATCCCGTTATCATACCAGAATGCTAAGCTGTTCCCAGCACATCAACAAATCCCTTTGGTGTGTCACGCTCACCGATTACGTTGATTTGGGGCTTTGATGTGGACCCCCATCGCAGGAGCGCTGTGCTGCACAAAAGGCAGCAAGGGCCTGCAAGCTGCAGCCAAAAAGTCATCACTTTAATATAAGGCAGAGGACATCACTCTGAATTCTTACATAAAGAGGATTTAGCTTCCTCTTGGTGTTCTAGCAGACTTAATTTAACCCTCAATCAGCATTGCTTATTTCATGCAACCAGCTTGAGTCACAGATTTGGCTCAATCCCGCCCCCCCACCCCCCACCGGCTAAGACCCAGAAGTCAGGCAGAGCAGGATATGCAGCGAGATGGGCGGAGAGGCCACCTGTGAGGCGGGAGTGACGGAAAACCTCCGACTGCCTTCACGTTTTCAGTCGTCTGCAAATCCCCGCTGGCTTTTGTCAGGAAGGCTGTTGGCTCAGCGAGACCGTACCCTTCACAAGCTCTCAAGTTGCATTAACAGAGCCCTGCGAGCTGCATGATACAGACATCCCACAATGCAGTGCTGTGATTCGAGCAGCGTTCTAGTGCAACGATCGCTCAGGGCTGGGAAGAAAAGATTGCACGCTGAGATAGCTCAGTGAAGTCCCTCACTGCTGCGTTTGTTGAAGCTTTTCCGCGAACCTCATTTTCACACAACATCTGTGAAGAGTGTCACTTTTCTGACACCTTCATACAGAGATCCTGTGGAGGTGTCAGGAAAATCAGCCTAATTTAGCACATCAATGAAAAGAGGAGAAATCTGCAGGAAAATGCGATAAAAAAAAACACGAAACCGTCTGATGTGAAAGGATTTGTTAGAGCAAAGATGTTCCCACACCGTCTCAGGCTAAAGTTCAGCTAAAAAAGTTTGTTTTTACTCTCATGAACACCATCATCTCACCATCACCTAAAAGTGACATCATTTAGTTGTGAAGGTGAAGCAGACCGTTGCTATCGCCCCTTTATCCCTGAAAACAGGTTCTGGTACCGCTGCTCAAAACAGACTCTTTTTTTTAGCTTTACAGCTAAATGACAAGGTGGAGCAGCACAGCTGCTGCAGATGCTGGGAAAGTTCAACTTCCTGCTTCCACAAACCTGGATGTTCAGCCAGCAGATGCTGTCCCCAGGATGAAAAGAAGGCGTGCACGTGGGGAGCAAGTCAGCAACTCCTGGACCTCCTCTTCCAGGAGGACATTGAGGTGTGTCATGGTCAGGAGCGCCGCCACAGAGGTAAGACAGACACCAATAATTATGTTTCCTGCTAGACGGGTTTATGAAGTGCAGACATAACAACTTATGACTAAATCCAATTTTGAAAATAATTCTGAGATGTTAGATACTTAAACGCTGAATCAACTCCATTCAAAACTTCCCAACATCTTTCTTATTCTGCTTTTATAAATTTCTACTTAAAAACGGTTTTCATAGGTTGTAAAAAGCAGTCGTCATGACAACATGAATAAATAAATATGAACTTTTACTTGAAAGACTAACTTTTTTTACGACTCATAGATTTGATTAAATAAATATACCTGCGTAATGATCAATCCTCATAACACGTTTACAACAATATTCTGAATGCTATCTGAAAACATGCTATTTTGACACATTCTAAGCTCTATCAAGCCCTCTTGTTGTTGTAGCTGGAGCATTCGTAGCATCTGAGGCACGTTGGGACACATTGGGTTATTTTCTGCTGAGCAGACCTCTGTTTTTGACACCAGGGTTCACATTCGTAAACGATCATCTGGTGCAGAGCAAACAGCTCAGTACTCAACGTACGCACTCAAACAGAGGGGGTTCTTAGGTTCCTGAAAATGATTTTTTTCTATTGAAAGACATCAAAAGAATAAAAAGAAAGAAGAAAAGAATACAAAGAAAACAGAGCTTTTTTAAAGGCCACAAAGTTGACTTTGCTGTGTTAAAAGGAAGCAAATGCATTTTTTATGGACTGAAAAAGCAAATCCCACCTGTTCGGTCCGATCCTGCATGTTTCAAACAGAAGTGGCGTGACACGCCAGAGGATGCTTCTCAACAACAGCAGCAACTAATTTTCCTGAACAATCTCCAATGCATTCAATGTTTGTGTGGCAGTGTATTTGGCCCCACCTCATCAGTCAATGTGATCACCTCCAGAAAGGCCCTTTGTCATTTCAAAGAAACAGTGTCATTATCCACAACAGTGTTCAGAGTTACAAATAGGGTCCGGAAAAAAGCCTTCTTTGCTAACAAGAGCCAGGTACTCAAGCGTTGCTGCACTTCATATTAAAAGGGCATCACACTGTGACCTAAGAAGCTGCACGCACAGTAATTGAAGCAGGGCCACAGTAAAAAGATGCTCTGTTGCTCAAAACACTGCAAGAAAAGAGGTTGCTATGTGACTGCAACAGCATCCGGGGAAACAAGTCTGCAGTCATTACAGCTGCTTGTAAATGCATCCAAGACAGCTGGCGCCGCATCGATTTTGCTATTTCTGATTGGCTCTCTGTTACTGCCCTGAGAGCCCAGTGAGAAGCTGAGGCAACTGTGGTAACTGATGCTGTTACTGTTGAATTTTTCCCCCAGAACATTTTGTTTTGTACCTGAATGAATAAAAACACTCGAGCACTGCATGAAGCGCTCAGCATTCAGCTGTAGAGGAGCATCTGGTGGTTATTCTTCCATAAAATTCCTCGGCCTCAGCTCAGGTGTGAGGGAGGCATCAAACCTCCCCATGAGGAGCGAAGAGTCAAGGGACAAAAAACAATTTTATTTTTGAGATGAATGTGTGGCTGCTGAGAGGAAAAGAACTAATTAAGATGCTATTTATTTCCCAAGAAGCTCTTTAAAACGGTGAGACCCAGAATGTACCAAAAAAATGACGTTGAAATGTGAGAGGAGATGATCTAGTGGGAGACCAGAATCAGGAGAGGTGGAGGAAAGATGGAGGAAGAGGAGATGATGCTGCTCTGATAGGATCTGAGCAGAGGGATGGCTGGGAGGGAGTGTGTGCTTCAGAGCATCCTGACAATAGAGAAGTGTTGGCCTTTTTATGATACAGTGTGTGTCCTGTATCACCCCCCACCACCACCATTAACAAAGCTGCACGCCTGGCTCTGGGAGTAATTGGCTGCCTTTTTAGCCTCCTATTAGCTGGAGGAGAAGAACAGAAAAGGAGGTGAACTAGGAAGATCACTGCCACTTCCTCAAATGTCTGCTCAAAACGTTCTTTTTCTTGTTTGTCTTTTTTCCTCACATCAGTGAAATCTCACTTTAAGCTCTGAATCTGCACTTTTATCAAATACTTTATCAAAGCCATTAAAAGCTAACGTTGATAGTGGTCCAAATTATCTCACAACTCTAACTGTAGCGTTAGAAGTCTCCGTAGCATTTTTGTTTTTAAAACTCCTTTCCTTCATGCTGCTTCTTTTGTCATGATAAAGGTTTAGTCCTCAGATAAGATGCAATGAAGATCATTTTCAGGCCTTTAATCGAGATGAGAGGTGTCAGGGCCAGCAGCTGGACGGTAGGACTCAGTGGGAGTTGGTCAGGCTCGGTGGAACTCGGCGGGACTCGGTCTTGCCCCAGTGGTGGCTGGACCGTTGTCCTCCAGCTGAGCAGCTGCTCTTCCAGCCTTATCTCGTTGAGCTCATGGTTTGACAGGACAGGAGAAGCCCCTCCCACAGGATCAGGGGGATGATGGCTGGTGGCTGCATGGGTGTCATCTCTGATGTAGAAGCCTGCTCTGAACCAGTATAAACATCTCTTTAGGTAGTGGATTCACTCCACTTTGATCACAGACATCAATGTTTGCACATTCAGAGTGCTTTGTAAATCTGTGGCTGACTATTTCACATTGATGAGATGAATAGGTTCAAATGCTGTGATCATGCAGCTGTCTGTTTAGGTCTGATTATTGGGGATTTTGCTGTTCTGCTGAGGGGCTGATGTTCTGTATGTTCTCCACTCTTTCATTACTGAATGATGGTTTGAAACTTGGGTGGAAGTATCATCGCAGGGATCCTGCAGAGTGTGGAAAGCTTAAGGACGCTTCACTTCTCCAGAGGTGATTTATCATTTCATCAGTCATTACTGCGGCAGACTTTCACTTGACTTCTGTTATACATTAAAGCTGCTGCTGCATTTAGCAGTGACAGTGTGTCACAGGTTTTTTTACCTGCTCCGGTCATGATTTACAGATCAAAATACTCCAGTGCTAGCATGTTAAAGAAGCTGCAGTAGTGGGGGCATCGTAACTTTTGAAACTTGAAAACGAAGGTGGAATCTCACCAGCAGGAGCTGTCTGGGATGGATTTCCAGGCTGTGTGAGCCGGAGTGTTTTGGGGTTTCACTCTGTGAGCCAACCACTGAAAGAGCTCAATGTGAGGCTCCACAAAAGTGACCAGACTGAGCTGCATTACGGTGCAACCACAGGTCCAACCGGAATCGTGAGGATCAGCGCATCCGTTCCCTCTCAGAATGCCCTCGTTCCCCTCTGGTAAGAGCTGTCCGATCGACTGGAGGCTGGAACTTGCAGCCCAACAGCTCAGTGGAGACAGGAGCTTCAGTCACACTGTCACTGAAACCTTGCAGGTCAGCAGCAGAACCTGAAATCACTGGATGGTTCTAAAAGTCCCACTCTGGTGTATCCATCTGGGTTTCCTGTGTTTTGGTGTTTTGTTCAGAGAATCTTTTCCCTCTCTCTTGGTTGTGTTCTGACACACAGATCTGACACTAAAACTCATCTGTTGGTAACGTGTCTGATTCCTTACGCCTGAAAATCACTTTGTTAAATGGGGGGAATTCCGCCCCCCTCTTGGGGGTGGGTGGGGGGGTGGGGTGGTACTTACGAACTTGACTACAGATCTTACATTGCCCAACTCATACCACAGAATAACACATATTTAGAATTGAAAATTAGATCAATCAGGGCTCTTTCTGTGCATTTCCAGCATCTGAGTCATTGTTTCAGCTGATTTGAAAGCAGCAGCAGGAGGAGGATTTAGGACTCAACCTGTCCTCCATCACTGCTGACTAACATCATTTCCTCCAACCTGTTTTCCTGTAACGACTTATGTACCACACAACTTCCAAACGTTTGTGGAGAAACCGTTTGTAAAGTGAACTTACTTGTAGCATTCAAGTAAGTTTACTTAGTACTTTAAAAAACATGTACTCTTTCACAAATTGAATAAACCTCTTTGTTTTTGCCAAGTTGCTTTCATTGTGGACGAAACGTCTGTTTCACTAAAGTAAAACATCTTAATAAAAGCTGCAGAGAACATTATGAAGATCTCTGCGGTCACCACGTCAATAACAACTGACTGACTTACCAGCCAAATACAGTAATTTACAAAGGAAAAGCTCAGAGGTTTGACTTAATACAATTATATGATGTTAAAAGCAAACAGAGGAAGTCACATTTAAAACATAAAATAAAAAAACACATTTTGAAAGAAACTTTTTCTAAGTAACTCCTTTATTGATTTTTATCCAGAATCTTTGTTCTCTACTTTTGGCGTTTTCACACCGTCAATGAAGTGTTTCATTTTCTATCACAGATAAGTTGTTGTTGTTTTCTTTAGAACAGCAACACAACACTGCAGCCTCCATGAGGAGAGCGGGTCAGTCAGTCACCTGGAGTCTAAACCAGCTGAACATGATCACATTTTTAACATTTTTGGATTTGGTTTTAATTCGCCGCATCTTCCCACAAATGCTTCACTGATGCAGGTGTGAGTGCCGCCCGCACCCGCCGCATGCGGACAGCAGAGGAGCATGAAAACCATTCAGTAAAAAACAGAAGGTTTCTCAAAGTGAACCTGCATTCATGATTACGTCACACACACACGTTTTGCTGTGAAACTTTTAAATGAAACTTTTGTTTGTCATCAGAAAGTTGGTGGCGATTGCTTCACTGGTAGGCGGTAAATTTTCACCGGCTATTGACTACTTGTCCGGCCTTGTCCGGCCCCACGGTCTTTAAATCCGTTCCTTCTGATGCTGCTGGAAGTCCATCGGGTTTATGCTGCATTTCTGTCTGGATTCTGTTAAAAATCGCTTCATGTCCCGCTGCTTCATAAACCAAAACCAAGCGCTACACGGTGGTGACTAGCAGCGGTTGTGTCTGTGTGTGTACGTGTGTGCGCGTGTCTCCCTGCTCTGCTTCATTCCGATGCATCCACTCTCATGAACGTCTTTGTTTTCCTCGTCTGAGCTGGAATCTGGATCAAAACTGTGCAGATGGATAGCTCTGATATTGCTCACCATTTTTGTTGCACCGCTAATGTTAGCTTGGGGTTGTGAGGGGGTGTAAGCTAGTGGGTGAGGTGTAGACAAATGGATGATGGGAAATGGGGGCAGGCTTACTCCATGTCAACAGTCCTGCCCAGAACTCAAAAGTGAATTTCTGATGAAAACCTGCAGAAATTATATACAAGAAAACAACACAGATTTTGGCTAAAAAAACAGCCAAATCCTAATTCAAAAGACCACCGGGAACACTGAAAATAGATCAAAAGATGATGGGAGTGGGACTTTAAAATCAAGGCTTTCTGTGCATTCCCTTTTTCCAGGTGAGTTAAAGATTCCCCTGGTTTTGGGTGACGGTGGTAAACACAGAAAGCAAATGGCCTCTAAGACTCATGTTACATTGTTTAAGCAACTTTAACTGTGACATTAATGGAAAAAATTCTCTGATAACGAACATCATTATGACTTTTACGTATATGAAGCGGGAAATTGGCCACTTAGTGTTTCCGCTTCCCTCCAATTGCTGTGGCGTACGATCAAAGACCCATTATAGCACAAAAGTGCTTTTTTTAAATGAAAAACTTTACCTTTTCTTCACCAATTCTTTCACTCGTTCCTGGTCAAAGAATGTCTTTGCCGCTGCTTTTTCCACTGGGAGGGTTACCCAACAGTTTAGAGCATCACTACTCCTCAGAAGATTGACTTCTCCCAGAAACGAAACACTTTAAGACACAGAACCTTGGTTCCTGTGACCAGAAACAAACCGTAATTCAAAGTGACTTTGTGCTGAGGCACTTGTGTATTCTTTGCACACAAGGGGTCAGGGCATCCTGTCAAGGCTTCCTGGAAGCGTGATATTAAACCAAGGTCACTTATATGTGAAAATCTGCTCTGGTCAGATAAATGTGGCAGCCTGAAGTAAGGCGCACAGAACGAAAGGCTCTTTCTGCTCCGGAAAGATGCAAAAAGAAGAAATGAGGACGATAAGAGATGGTAATGAATCCACTTTCCACACTGCAGCCACACAGACTTTAATGATGGCATCTATCATCTTCCAGATCTGTAATATCTGAGGGTGAACCCAAGGCTTTGTCTGAAGTGCCATGAGTGGTTTTGTTGAAATGAAAGCAGTAGTAAAGCTTTTTACCTCTCAAGAAAATAGAGATACTAAATGGAAAAGATTTGAAGGATTAAATCCACACATCGCATGCTGAATGAAGTCCTCACAATGAGTTCTTTTTCTCCAAATGCAAATGTTTCTACATCAGTCTTTGGTAAAGAACTCATGGGATTCTGAACCCTGTAGAAATGGTATTTGGTGCGTGGTTACAATTTTCTGTGACAACACAAACCCAGAAACTAACACAATTCCCATCTTCACCTGAAGATGACATCATTCTGCACTTCCTGTACCTGAAGAAAAGAGCACAAAGGTGCACAGAATGGATGCTGCAATCAGAAACTTCTACACAAGCATAGTCTGTTCAGAGGGATGAAGAATGTTTGCTTTCACACTGCACTCGTAGGAGTGAACAAGCTGTCTGAAAACCTCCTGCAGTTCCAACAGCTGCTCCTCTGGAGGCGCTAAAGCTTGAACCATCCCTCTGACCATCCCTTTTCTCACCTCCTCACCTCACAGCATAATAAACTAAAAAGACCTCTGCTTTTCAAAATCACTCTGGCTGTTTTCTTTGTATTACCCGACTCCTTCTGTTCTCCGGTTCAGTTCTGTTAGTCAGACCCATGAACAGATCCTGTCCCTGTACTGTTCCTCAGCTGCACTTCTTTTCAGGTGGATTGCATCGATCCAAACGTAAAATCAAAGAGCAAACCAAACAGCCTCTTTTAGATGAACCCTAAAGACTCTAAAGCCTTGTTCCACTGAGCGATATGGTATGGTTCGGTGCTGTCTGGTCCGGTTTAGAATGGTCCAGGTAATTCAGGTAAGCGTTTTCAGTTAAAGTTTAACCGCCACTGCGCATGCTAACAACAACAACAGAGCTCACTTTTTTTCCGTTTGGCGGCCAAGAGGAATATAAATGGAACTGAAATGGGACCTTTTTATAATGGAAACCCTCAAAATACTGGACCGGGCCGGGCCGGGCCGGGCCGGACCTTTCAGTGGAAATGAGGTACAAAAGCCCTAAAGGCCTTCCAGCCCAGCAGACGCAGTTGGAACCTGCAGGGAACGCTGATGAAAGCCTCATCTTCATTTGCTTTCACACTGCACTCTTGAGAATGGATCAAACTGTCGTCCTGCTTTGGGAGGCGAGCTTTCCAGTGAGAAAGGGTTCTCCTGTTCAGTTACAGAGTTCAAACCGGTCAAAACAGATACATGTTTCTGAGCTTCCTGCAATGCACCGCGACCAGGAAATGATGGGTTCACTTCCATAAATGCATAGAATAAAAAAAGAGTGCATGTGAGGGTGTGTGTGCACACTCGCATGTGCGTGCATATGAGTGAGCCTTAGAGTCCAAGTGACATGAGGAGTACTGCTCAAGCCAACATTTATCCTCTTATGTAAGAACTAGACTGGTGCTTGCAGGCTACATGCTGCTTTTAATGTACAAATGCACGCACACACACACACACACACACTAGCTTAACCTGGGCAGAACATGCTCTTTGAGATCGTAAAACTATTTGAGCTACATCATCTCCTCGTCTTCATCATCTCCCAATCAAACAACAACCTGGACAATGACCTGATGACAGAAACCCGGAGTGAAAAAGTACCAGATGTGACAGCTGCTGTATTCAGGGGAGAAGATGCTGAAACAAACCTTCTGAGGCAGACTGAGGATGGCTGTTTCCTCGCAGGCAGGATGATGATTGAAGGTGGTCTGTGCTCCACAGGGCCACAGGGTCCCTGCCTCTTATTGGACCTGCCTGGTTCCTAACAATGCAGCCAATCAATGAGACAATCCACTAAAGAGTTCAGACAGGGTGGGGGGTGCCAATTGGATCATTTGAGAAGAAATGCCAAAGAAAGAAGCTCCAGAAACGTGTTTTCCTCCGTGACTGTGTGATGTTTCCTGAACCGGAGCAGCGGCGCGCGGAGGCGCGCGGAGCGAGCCGCTGAGGTCCCACCGTCAGATCATTCATAAAAACAGCAGGCCTGCTCCTGACGGCGCACAGCTCTGCTGCACGCATGGACGAGCGCGTTGGAAACTGCGGTTATTTTCTCCACGCACGGCGGAACACGCACGCCTCCCGCGCGCTGACAAAGACGTCTTGTCGCCGGTCCCGTTCGAACGGAGGCTCCGGTTTTTCTTACCCGTTGCGGTGGCGGCAGGAGTGCAGGGATGCTCGGCTCGCTCCGGGTCGCAAACCCCGCGGGACGTATCTGGATCTCAGAGCGGAGTCAGAGCGGCCGAAGCCCGCAGAGCATGCTGGCGCGCAGGCGGCGGGATGGAGCTGCTCTCCTCCGGAGGCAGGGACGGAGCGCGGCGGAGTGTCGGAGCGGCGGCGTTGCTGGAGTGGATTTAAATGGGGGGATGGTGTGGCCGGGATTACGTGGTAGGGGTTTAATTAGATAGCGCGCGCCTATTGGCACTGACGCCGCGCGCCTCCTCCTCCTTTGCTGTGTCTGTCAGCACGCTCAAGTGTCACTACAAACAAGCACGCGGGGAGCAGCATTTACTCCATCTGATTCAAAGGACGTGAATCCATCAGTCAGAAGGTTTCTGTGACTCTGACATCAATGGTTGATCATTCTGTGGATGAGGGATCCATTCACGTCCTGAAAAGAGTCTTCTTCATAATAACATTCTTATTGCATCAGTTGAAAAACTGCACACGTTTGTTAATTGTGAGGTTTCCTGTGAACGCTTTGACTGAACTGGGTTCATGCCAAGACAGGTTTACATTATTCTGTCAGCAGAAACTGGTTCATCAGACTCAGGATTGTCTGTCTTCTAAACTAAATCAGATGATTCAGCAGCAGGCTGATCCAGGGAAAACACTTAAGGTCCAGAAAGACATGCTGGGAGGAAAAACACAGACTTCTAACCAACTGTTTTGACTGCAGAAGTCTGTCTGTTTGCAGAGGATGTCCTCTTTGGTTTCCATGGTTACGGGGTCAGGCCCAGCTTCATTTGCTGTTTCACTAAACTGTTGTTAACTTTGTAAAATGTTCTGAACAGCGATGGACACTTCTCTGGAAACTTTTGGTCTCTGGATTGGGGAAACCAGCCAGACTGAGAGAAAACTCGATGACCTGATGTGTCGCATGCAGCAGCTGAAGGCTGCACAAAACGTCAGCACGCAGACAGCAGAGATGGAGCAGCTCTCCTCCAGTAAACTGAGTTCTCCTTGGTACTTTCAAACGTCACTGTTTGGTCCAGTCCAGGGATGGTTTCAACAAAGTCCTCTTCAGCTGGCAGGTGTGAAAGCTCACATTCGCTATGATGATAACAGTTATTGTGAACTCTGGTGTGATCAAGCAGCAGTGCATACTGTTCAGCAAACCAAAAGAATGCAGCAAACACAGATAACACCCAACCACAGCCCACACCTGAAGAACCATGAAAAGGCTGAATGTGTTTATAAGACTCAGACTCATTCTTTTTTACTCCCTGATCAGTTTTCATTTTGAGAAACAACTTCTTCTGAGAAAAGCTTGGATTTCCTGAGCTGTTTGCTAATTACTGATGTTTCATATTGACGAGAAGAATGATTGGATTCATTTTGCAGAAAGATTGTGTAAAGACGGACAGCAGATGAACGTATTCGGTCATTTAATTTTATGGATTTGTCTCCAAACCACATTTCTTATCCATAAATGGGCAAACAGGAAGAACAAACGTGCAGTAATGCTGTTCCAGAGTCTAGGATTTGTCAACAGGTCAAAGTTGAACCAAACATCAGTCCATTCTCTAGACAGGAAAAAAATACATCTTTAGAGCTTATTTTCTATTAAATTGTCAGTATCCCTGGTAATATTAACTGTAGCTCTGCTTCATTTAGCATTTAGAGCTATAACTATCCAGATGAGCTCAGCATCCATCTCAACCAAACTTTGCAGAAACACTGAATGCAGAGATGTGACGCTGCAGCAAACACTCACGTCTGTTCAGCTTTGCACTCTATATGTCGTAGTGAGAGTTTTAACTCACTGGGCTGTTCATATTTTGTCTTCTAACAGGAATTTGGCTTTTGCAGCAGAACCTGTGGTGCAGAACTACATTACAACATCGAAAAGGCTTTCTTTGGTGTTTGTTGAAGGTAAGAAAAAGTTAAAAAAAAACACAACTTTACAGACCTGAAACACAGCAAAGTTTGATTTGAGCAAACACAGCTGTTGTTTGTTGAATATTGTCACGCGATGTAGCATGAAGCTTCGTGTGGAATTATTGTCGCTGTCTAATGGTCCTGTTGCTGCATTTCAGCCAATTTTTGTTCTTCCGTCTTTTTTACTGTTGATATAAAAACCTTTCTGGTTGGCTGATCAGATTTCAGTGAAGTCGTACCCAGAATTTACAGTCCTTTTATCTGAAACATTGATGATCTTTTGATCAGACAAAAGTTTTCCTCCCTCTTTATCATAAAATGTGTCCCAATCATGACCCCTCCATTTCTGTGCCTTCAAGTTGAAATGATCGGTTAATTATAGATAAAAGAGAACATCATGGTTTCCTTTCCCTGTCTAGCGTGTGTCCTGGAGTGAGATGTGGCTCTTCATTTTTGTTAACTGAGTTGGATCTCCACTCCGAATGTTCCACCTGTTGCTGATGCTCCACAGGGAAGCTCCCTTCATTTGACCAGCACTTGTCCTCCTGAGATCCTGGTTGATTATCTTTTATGAATAATCCAAACAACCAAACTTATTGTTCCACAGGTCTTCTCTCTTGCGTTATTGATGTTCATATGATCAGCTGCATGTGGCTGCAGCTCATTTTCTTTGTTTCTCTGGAAGAAAGGAGGTTCTGTGAGTTTGTTTGAGCCTGTTATAGGTTCTGTA
Organism: Adrianichthys oophorus; assembly: GCA_036245035.1. Taxonomy (NCBI): domain Eukaryota; kingdom Metazoa; phylum Chordata; class Actinopteri; order Beloniformes; family Adrianichthyidae; genus Adrianichthys; species Adrianichthys oophorus. Next base: position 1,590,687 of record BSAI01000019.1, read on the forward strand.
AGAAGTTTTGAATTCTCCTCTTGAGTCTCCTCTGTCACTCCAACATGTGGGCAGATCATTGACTGTATATGAGAACTGGACTTAGTGACCCCTCCCCCCTGGCCTTTGAAAAAGAAGTACCTGCTGGCTCCAAGTAGCAAAAATCCCATAAACTATTAAAGAAAAATAAACAGTTATTACTCACTCATTCTATTTGTCAGAATAACCATTGTTACACTGATACATTTTTTAACATCTTCTTGCTAATCCTATTTTTTTCATATGTTTTCTTTATTGAAAGTTATTCAGTAAAAGCACGTGGTGCCCGCTGGCCCCCAGCTTGAACATTTGATTGACAGATTTTTCCGAGTTGCTTTCAGTGGAAGGAGTGTGGACTTCCAAAAAGCTCACTTGTGTTTGGTGACAGTTGTTGCCCCAGAAACATGACTCAGACCGACCAATCACTGTCGACTGGCTCCAAATGGCGGCGTCGCGGAAAAGTGGCATCTGAATTTGATTAATTTTGCTGGAGGTGAGGCATTTTCTTTGGGTGATGTTACACCCGCTCAGTCCATACAGTCAATGGGGCAGATGCTTTTGCACAGAAACACAAAGTTCCTTTTTCTCCAGCTTCAGGGGAAATTCTTTTGCAGCATTTCTTGTTTTTGCTTGTCTTCAGTCTAAAGCAAAAGTCATCCATATTTTTGCTTTTTTTCAAGCTTCACTAAAAATTTTAAAGTAAATGAGGAACTCTATTAAAATGAAATATTTCCCCAACAGCTCACGTTACTCACAGATCCATGCTTACATTGCTTGTTACACAAATAACAAACATGCCCTTCATCAAGTAGAGCAATCAAACTCTTCACATCCTAAGTTTCCATATGACAGAAAATCAACTGCATCCACTGCAGTTTATTGGTAATGGAAACAACTCTAAAGCCGCTCTTTGGTGTGAAGACAAGAGTCCGCTGCTTCCTGAGTCGATTCTTTCTATATGAATTCACCCTTTCTTTCTTTCTCTTTCTCTCTAAGCTGCACGCGACTGGTCAATATGAGTTTGCACTCAGTGAGCTCCGTGGGGGTAGTTTGCTAGACTCGCAGCCGTGCAGAACTGTGCGCAAAAGGCAAATGTAGAGAGAGAGAAACTGATGCATTGGACTGATGCAACTCACTGTCATGGAATACAAGTTAAATGGAGGAATTTAATAGTTTTTTGTGTTTTAAAAATACTGGCTTGGTTGCACATTTGATAGAGGTGAATATGACGTAACAATATTTTCCACATCAGACTCTGAGCTGTAGCATAGACCACAAATGTTGGAACAGTAACTTATTTTTGTGTCATTTTTCACACTGTTGTCTGAATTAAATGAAGCAGGTTATGTCTTGAACCATGTTCATAGCTTGCACAAGGTTATTGCTTTATAAATGTAGCTGTTATTATTTAGTTTTATTTTATTTATTGACCTTTAACAGATAAATCATATTGAGATTAAAAATCTCTTTTTTAAAGGAGCTCTGTGAAGTGAAAGACCAGAGGATCTTGTTTGTGCAAAGCTGTTCTTTTTGAGTGGAAAAAGTAAAGTAAAGGAACGAGTAGTGAATTACTTTTTTCAAATGAGTAATGAGTAAAGTAATTTAATTACAATTTTGATCCAGTATCTAAGTAAAGTAATCAATTACTATTTAGAAGTAACTTACCCAGCACTGTGTGGTTCTTCCTCTTGCAGCCTGCTTGGCCTTTCACAGTCTGAGGAGCTGAACATTCTTCAGAAAAAAAAAAAGCCGAATAGAAACCAGGTAATTTCAAGGAGCAGGCAGAGGGACAGCCTCTGTTATAAAATCCTACATAGAAAACTTGCTTGGAGTTTAATCATTCCATCTTTGCAGTATGATATAATATTTCATGAGGAAACTTAAAAAAAAAAAAACAGTTCTATCTCATGTCATAAAATCTTTCTTTCAACATATATTGTTTTTCTCAGCTTCATGCTCTTGCTTTTTTTCTTTTTGTTTTTTTTGCTTTTGACTCTTGAAGAACACTCTTATATCTACACTCCCGTTGTTAATACATACCCCATCAACACAAATCTTGAAATCCCCTGTCGGAGCCTAACGTTAGCCACAGAGTCAGACGGAGAATCAGAAGACTGTGGGAAAGTCCTGGGAACTCCAAAGGTGGCAGCTGAGTCACATTGTCAGTAATCTGCTCAGACAAAATGTGGTTGTTCATTAAAGGGACAGCTACGCTGCTCAACAGACCCCACCGATACTTCCACCACAAAACAAAGAAATTCCATCTAAACAAGCAACAGAGTGAGACAGAAGCATATTTGATCACAGGTCTGGAATTGTCTAAAAGATTAGCATGCTATTTCCAATTAAAGTCATGATGAGTTTATTCCAACACAACAGCTCACATTTCTGTTGTCTCAGCTTATCAGAACTTGAAAACTGGGCTGCACGGTGACGCAGTGGTTAGCGCTCCTGCCTCACGGCAAGAAGGTTCCCGGTTCAAGTCCTGGATGGGGGACCTTTCTGTGCGGAGTTTGCATGTTCTCCCCGTGCATGCGTGGGTTTTCTCCGGGGACTCCGGCTTCCTCCCATCGTCCAAAAACATGCTTCAGAGGTTAATTGGACACTCTGAATTGTCCCTAGGTGTGGATGGGAGTGTGTATGGGGGTGTGATTGTGGCCCCTGTGACAGACTGGCGACCAGTCCAGGGGTGTACCCTGCCTTCGCCCATGAGTGGCTGGGTTAGGCTCCGGCAACCCCGTGACCCCGAAAGGGAAAAAGCGGATTGGAAATGAACTTGAAAACTAGGCTGTGCTTTGTTCTTTAAACTGAATCAAATTTAAAGAATTGTTTGGAAATGACAGACAAATGAAAGAGCACTTTTCTGGCTTTGAAGGAAACCAATGTAACTCCAAGTAAAAACGTTTTGCTGAAAATCATTTAACCAATCACTATCCAGAGAACCTCATGGTGGGCTGGTCCACAGTTCAACACCAGAAGTTTTCACCTGACCTTTTGCTTGTTAAAGGCTAAGCTAAGAATCTGCTCGTCAAATTTCACATCTGCCCCCTCTCTTCTGACGCGCTGTCAAATTTACTACTTGATGCCCTGGCCGTGGAGCAACCATTAACGAACTTCATTCGTTGACCACATCATAAGAAAACATGGATGATGTTGAGGGACAACATAGGGATAGGCAACTCCACTGCCTCAATGGCTACATTCCTGCTTGTGTTCCAACATCCCATGCTCTGGCATGTTCTGATTGGCGTGACACACCTAAACCAGGTAATCAGTCATGAGTAGGGCTTGCATATCTAGAAGTCATGCAGACACTGCGGCCCTCGAGGCCTGGAGTTGCCTATCCCTACTCTATATGTTTTTGAGAGCTCTACAGAGGCGCCAGCAAGTACATTACAGTGCTGGGCAGCCTTGGGCAGCATAGCCACCCTTGCTATGTGGGTATGCTGTGTATTGTTATGCTGGCCCGCGGGTGGCAGGCTAGCAGGGACTCTATTGTGGCAACTCCATGGGATCTGTGACAGGCTAGCGACTTGTCCAGGTGTACCTGCCCTTTGACCAATAGCAACTGGGACAGTCTCCGGCAAACCCGCGGCCCCAGCAGGTTAAGAAAATGGATTAAAGTTCAGGACGAAAGTCAAGACATTGGGGAGTTTCTCCATGTGAACGGTCCCGCTCACAGGTGACTTTCTGATGAACTCCTGCCGCTTTACAGAAACTACTGTATGTCCTAGAAAATCCTTTTTTTAATTTCAGCTAAAAACGACATAATCATTGATAAAAGACCACTGGGAACACTCTAAAAATACATCAGTGGGACTTTATAGGCAGACAGATACCAGTGTCATGGTACCATGTTAAAGCTGCAACAAGTCACATCAACCACAGAGAGATGGAGCTCATTGCCCCTTCAGATTCTGTGGTGGCGGTCTGTGAATCCTCGCTGTCACAGCTGGTCGATTCCAGTTCAGGTGACGAAGATCTGTGGGGATTCTGGAGCTCCACCACAGCAGGTGAGGGGGCTGGAGATGGATGTCCTTATCATGCAAATGCTCTGACCTTTTGACTATGGAGATGTCAAGGTGGGCAGAGCTGCCAGGATGTCTTCCTGACCCCACTTTCAGCCCTCTCCTTGCTTCACCTCTGTCATTCCTGAATCAGCTTTGGTTATATCATTAGCCGCTCATGGCTCTGGCTCACTGTCCTGCTGATCAGATTAAATTACTCTGGTCTCCATTTTTCCCTTCCTCCCCCTTTTCCCCTTGTTTTTAAGTGCTGATTGTACTTTCCCTCGTTCGGGCCGGGTCCAGTGCTGCTGCTGCACTTTCCCTGCGGTTACGTAACTGCAGTGGTCATGTTGCACTCTATCCTCCTTCTCCTCTTCCCCTGACAGGATTGTCACTGTGGGAAACAGCAACCCAGAAAGCTGACCTTCATTTCACTATTCTGGAAAAACTTCCCTCGCTGTGAATCGAGCCTGCCCCCCCACAGGAAAGTGTCATTAGATCTTTTTGACCTTTGCTTGGCCCCCGGATGAAGCTCCAGGACCTGCTTTAGACAATGGCCGGTGCTCTTAAATGACTTCGGCAACAAGGAGTTGATTTGATGTTTTATTGATGAGTGTTTGGGCTTCTGCTCTCAGTGTCACTCACCGCTCAGACACACATGTAGTTACAGGAAGCCACATTTTCCCCACAACCAAAGGAACAAAACAGAAACTCACACATCAAACACGGCCTGCAAGGAGAAAACATGCTTTCATCCTCATAAAGGATTCATGAAAGAAATATGCAGGCATGAAACTCCACACCCAGGCTGCTTATTCTATAGGCAGACACATTCATTATTCAAGAGTGACAATTTTAGGCATTGTTGGGTGCACTGTTTCACCAGTAAGATATGCAGGATTTGATGAACGGCTCCTCTAGGTGTCACCTGATACAGAACCATCACTGAAGGCCAGCAGCTGGAGTACGCTGCTGCACCGACAAACACAGAATCCAAAGAGATGCTGCCGTTTGACCTGAGCGGTGGGTCCTGCAGCTTCCGGACTGCTGCCAAAACTGGTTTTGCTGACACACAAGTAGCTCTGATAATGCCAGGGCTAAGCGCGACAGACTGACACAGGGATTCGGTTCGAACAGCCAAAGTTTGGAAAGGAGATCTGAGTCACGTGGGCGCTGTGACATTTCCAGAAGTCCTGAAACAGAAAGTGATAAGGCCCAAGTCCATGGCGACTCCAAACAAAGAGGAGAAAAGATGTAGCCTTAAAATTCTACATGGAAAAGGTAATAAAAAGGCAAAGATATTGTAGAAGCAACATGTCAGCTTGGTAAAAATGTCTCACCGGTCACTGATCAAAGTGATGTGAGCGACTAAACCCAGCATCCAAAAACAAAGATTTATTCACGTCTGTTGTGATTAATGAAGACTTAGGAAAACGTTTGTTCCTTTTTCGATTTTCTATTCTTTTTCTGTCATTTGTTACAGTATGATGCTTTGATCAGGAGTCTGAAGGTTATTCAGGAAGAACTCCTCCTGGTCCATGCTTGCATCTCGTGGTGCTGATGAAGATGTTTTGACAGGAACCATCCAAAGACTGAAGACCTGGTCCTGGTGCAGCAGCAAAGAGGAGAGCTGCTCTACATTTCTGCAGACATTTCCAAAGGAACGTGACACAAAGCAGTGAAAAAAGTCAGATTAACAACCAGGAACATGAAGAACAATCACAAAACATGTTTGCTATTACCGTATATCTTCCAATAATAGCTGGTCTCTAATAGAAGCTGGTTTCCAACAAACGCCGGGTCTAACAGGTGTAACTTGAATCAGACGCCTGTCCCTAATAGTGGCTGTGCTCCTTTAAGACCCCCCCACCCCCCTGCGCGTGTCGGGCACAGGGTGAGGACTGGGTGTTATGTTATGAGCTTGTGAGCCTGTGCAGCATGGTTCATTCCATTTTTAAAAACTTTTTGTGGCGGAATATGCCAAAGAACATTCTGATCAGGAATCCGAACCACATTTTGGAATGAATCCTAATCTTATCAGAGAATGGTGCAAGCAGATGGGTGAAAGGGCAGAGGAGGCTGCAGAACGAAAAGGAGCAAACCCATTTCCTGGTGTTTATAGTGGATCAATCGTCGTTCTTCTGAACTTCATTCATTTTCTTACCCCACTCACTGGATACCTTTCTTGGCAGCGTGGTTTCCGGATCCCGTCCAGTCTGCTGCTGTTGGACAAAGGCGGGTACACTCTACACAGTCTGTCGCAGGACCTATGGAGCTGGACGTGACACACTTGCTATGTTGTTGTTTAGCTTCTGTTGTCTTCTCTTTCATCCTTCCCACCTCGCTCTCCTGTCCTCTTAATTTGATTGGCTCGCCTCCTATTTTAGGCTGCATGCTTCCTCTACTAGTTGCTAGATCATCTTTTGTGCTTCTCGTGCCATGAGCCTTCTCAGATTAGAGCTGAAATGAATAAGGACTTCCTTCAAAGTCTCTGTGTCCTGTGTTTACGTCCACGTCTGGATCCTAACATTACGATCTGGCCAAGATGGACACAGCTCATGAAGATACCGTGCACTCGATCCTCATCAGCCAGGAGCAGATACTCCTCCAACAAGAGGACCAAATACACACTCTTCACCAGGAGTTATTCGAGATCCGCAATCGTCACGAGCACCAGTTAGCTGTGTTCGGGGGACGAGGATTGAGCAGGTAGCAGAGCATGTCCAGCACCTCCGTTGTCCCCCCTGCCTCACCCACCTTCCTCTGACATCTGACATCACCTTCTCCCACCGCTTTGTTGGCCCGACCAACTTCTGAGTGGTGTTCACACTTTTCAAGCGATGCAATCAACTCCGCTTCCTCATTCACTCGCTCTGTGAACGCACAGGTGAAAGGCAGAGAATGAATGAATGTGTTAATTCACTAAACAGAGGCAGGCAATACAAAGGTGATACAATGAAATAAAAAAAAGATTAAATTGCATTCTGGAGTGCTGCAAGATTTGAAATATAAGCCATCTTTTTCCAGTAATTTGTTCTATTTTCTATCTAGTTGTCCGCTCTCTGTTTCCCTGTCTCTGTGTGGTTCGGTTTTCCAGACTTCTTCAATAAGTTTTTATCATTTTTAATGTTTAAAAGACATTTTTCTGGACAGTTTCCTCCGTAGGCGCGTAGACTTTAATCACTGAAATAAATTCAAGTTAAATGAGCCGATTTGTCCGCGATTGCCCTCCGTGCGTAAAATTCCAATTGTGGGTGATGGCACCAGCAGGTGTCACATTCTGCAGCGACTGGAGCAATTCCGCTCTGATATCCGTGTGACCACTGTGACGAGAGTCACTTGGAAGTATAAAGCAGCCCTTAAAATTTGTGCCGGCATTGCAGCAATGTGCATCTTAACGAAGATGAATTTCCATCAGTTTTTGAGCTGGTCGCACATAAATACATGTGAATAACATCAGCCTTTCTTTGATCTCAGATATATGTGATGCTTGTTCTGACCTCCAATGACCAGCGCAGTTCTTTCACTGACCACAGTTTGAATTCTACTAGAAAATATAGGAGTGAGTGACTGGCTGCTCTAAATAACTTGTGACCAAAGTTAAAATGTTTGAAAAGTAATAAGAAAGACTAAATTCAAAAAACCTCACCGTCCAAATTGCCAGCCGGCTGCAGGGTTTCCGAGAGGGGCTCCCACAATCCAGAGAGGGTTCCAGCAGCTACAAGACCCACCACTGAACTTTGCCAGTAAGTGGCAGGGGAACCTATGCAACTGGGTCGTGGTTGCCTTTCCCCTTCAGAGCGGACGCAAGTCATTGACACCCTTTGTCAATTCCAACCCGTCCTTGGTCGAACGTTGCTTCGGACTTTGTAACTGGGTTACCCCCCTCCTCGGGGAACACTGTCATCATGACTATTGTGGATTGCTTCTCCAAGGCAGCCCATTTTGTGGCACTGCCCTCAGCTGCAAAGACCACCACATTGATCCTCTCCCATGTGTTCAGGCTGCACGGCATCCCTGTGGACATTGTCTCTGATCAGGGGCCTCAGTTTATCTTTCAAGTGTGGAAGGCCTTCTGTGCGGCTTGGGGCCACTGCCAGCCTCTCCTCGGGCTTTCACCCCAAATCCAATGAATCGGCTGAGTGGACTAACCAAGACCTGAAGGCTGGCCTCCAGTGCGTTTGCTTCCGCCGCCAGACTTCCTGGAGTTCCTTGCTGCCTTGGGTTGAGTACACCCACAATGCCTTGACCTCTTCAGCGTCTGGTTTGTCCCCCTTCGAGTGCTCTATGAGCTATCAGCCAGAGAGCAGGAGAAAGAGGTGGCTGTCCCATCAGTCCAGCACTGGAGCACAAATAAATAGAGCTGAAATAAACAAACTTTTTGTCCTGTGTTTGTGTCCACATCCGGACCCTGACACTGGTAGTTGAAACTTTAGAAATATTTTTGTTTTACTGTGAAAATATTGGTTTGTTGTCCCACACTGGCTCACACTTCCTGTCCCCTTAAGGTGTGTCTGAGTGCAGATGATCTGCACATGTGTTTTAACAGACAGAAAGTTTATTTTGATATGAATCCACAGAGCACATAAATGGAAAGAATAAAATATGACCCTCAAAACCAGTATGTCATGACTCACCTGGATCCATCCCCCTCCGGCCACCAGAGGGAGCCCTCTCCTGAGTAATGATTGCCATCTGGTTCCCTGCATGCACTGCATCCGGTTTCTGATCCCAGAGCTGATCCTCATTATTTATCACTGCCACTAGTTAAAAGCTCTCATCTGTATTCTGTTCTTTGCGTAGTCTTGTATTAACTTCCCTGTTGTACAGTCTAAGCTTTCGCTACCTTGCTTCCCTGTTACCGACTATCGCCTGATTCCTCGCCTCCCGCCTTGCTCCTGTGTTTTGAACCTGGCCTCGTTCCTTGACTTCGTCTCCGCTTCTTCCTGTTTTGACTTTGCGCATTAAAACGTTGCATATGGATCCACACACCTCAGCGTCTTTGTAACAAAATAAGACTCAAACATGCGTCATACGTCCAAAGAAGAGCCACGTCTTCTCCTCGTGGTGAGGTGGGAGCAGACATTTCTCTGGTGACTTTGTCCGGGTTTTCAGCACTTCCATCTTCAGGCCGCAGGCATTAGTGGACGTGTAAACTTTTATGACCAAGGTGAGGCGCCTGGAGTCCGATTCTCCTCTCAGTTCACTGCTGCAGCTTCCTTGCATTTGAGGCTGCAGTCCCACATTTATTGTTGCTAGGAAACATCATCAGTTTCTGCTTCTATTCCAACAGCTAGAGTTGGAAGATATTTTTAAAAAAGGGGAATACACAGAGCATAAAGCAGAAATTATTCTTTCATTAGAGGCGGGCAGAGGAGTAAAAATGCATTAATACTAGCAGCTGCAGTATTTTCCATCCATTCATTTGACCCAAACTTCCTGATATGGAACATGCACAGACGGAGTTGCAGATGTAACAAGATATTTGTCTTTTCAGGACTCACAATAATACGCTTCTGCAGAGTGATCAAACACACGGAGCTCCTTCACAACTTCATGGCAGTCTGATGGACTCACAGTCAGAAGGAAAAATCAGCTTTTCACGGACTATTGTAAATGCAGTAAAAACTCCTAAAAAGAACACACCAAACTGTGGCTTAATCGAGATGTAAAACCAACACAAATGAAGATGTGTGCTTTTCAGGTAAAATCTGCAGGTTTTTTTATCTTTCATGGAGCAGATGTTATCATTAATCCAAGCTTTGCCTCAAGCAGCAGACACGGAACCTTGCTTTGACTATCACGATGACTTACCAAGATGCACGGATGCAAGTCATATGAAGAAGTCATTAAACTTCAATCATTTTTCTCACCATTTTGTGGTCTCAAAGCTAAATAAAGCTCCAGAATCGCGACAGGAAGCTCTGTTAACGAGATCACACAGATGCTAATTAGTTGGAAAGTGAAAAGATCAAACCCAATGATCATTATGCTTACAAAATGTTCTACTGAGCGGAGAATGCATGTGTTGGAGAAGTTCAAACTGAAATTCGGTTGTTTTATTCCTGTCCAACAGAGCAAACCATTAATCTGTAAAGATAACAAATCTGCTTTGAGTTTGTTAGTGAACATCCAGCCAACTTCATCTCTTTAAGTGCTGCTTTGCATCTTTTCCTTTGCAGTTTTAACTTTTTAATTGGGCAGAACAGCAGCTGTTTAAGGACGGCTCATTTATGTTAACGCCATCTTTGAAGAGATCAGGGGGATTTTCTGTCATCCAAACGATTCCATGTCTGTACACAGTGCTTCAAGTGGACAACAACAAGTGGCGGTACTCTCTTTTATGGAAGTCAAAACATAAAATGCAGAGAATCTTCAATGTAAAATTTGATTAATAAAAAAGCGTCATTTTTGCTATGTGTCATAATATGAAATTAGAAAGAGGGAGCTCAGGTCAAGTCTATAAATAAATGTAGTCAAACATCGACTGTGTAGATAATATTATTTTAAATGAGAGTAATATTACAACATTAAGTCACATTGTTACGCCGCACATGCTGCTGTGACCTCATCCTAAAAGCTAGCTTGTAATTTGTAGTTAAACATTGGAACACAGCAACTCATTGAAATGCGGTCGGGTGAATACAGGCTGGTTAAAACAACTTTTAACATGATACACATTGTTTCTCACTGTTTTCTCGACAATCTATTCATCATAAACACTTATCATCCTACATTCATAGCCAACGTCTCCTCAGTCCTGCAAGTGCTAGCATCCTCTGAGTTAAAGCACACACAGAATGGTTCTTGACAGTAACCATCTTGCAGCATTCCTCTGCCTTACCAAAATAACACGTGAAAATTGTTGTTCCTGTTGTTTAAAACTAGTAATTGAAATATAAAGTTTAAGAAGTTAACCATCCTGTTGAGGACTTTCCAGACTTTCACACCACGCCAGCCGCTCAATTCACGCTGCAGAGTCTCCATTTTTGC
>BSAI01000019.1:1606704-1623621 GCA_036245035.1 Adrianichthys oophorus
TGTAACTAACCTGTGTTTGTGGTGACAGCGGTTTGTCCTGTGCTAGTTAAACAACCACTCTGGATGTAACCTGGTTCAAACCTAAGTATTGTTGTGTTTTTATGTAGCCCGGTGTTGAATGAGAGGCCAGACACAAGCAGCTCCGAAATAATGTGGGTACTTTATTTCTCGACTATTCCAATGAAAGGGAACAGCATTAATTTTAGCTTGATTTTGTTGTGCAGCAAAAAGAAAACTCAGGAATGAACAAATAAAAAAAAGAATCCCCAAAAGCAGTGGTCTTATTCTAAAATAAAACACAAAAGAGGTCACTGATCATTTACATGTCCACAAAATTATGCTAACACACTGTCACAAGATTAAGAAATTCAAACTCACAGAAAAGTGATGGCAAATGGCCAACTCTAACTTGCGCGGCCTACCCACGAGCAATCCTGACAATGTTGTCTCTCCTCTGTGCAGAACATGCATTATAACATTACCCATTGTTTTCAAACAAAAACAATATTGAACTGTCCAGAAACAGCGGTATATTAAAAAAAAAAACTCACGCCGCCCTGCAGCTCCGCAGCCTTTCAGAACTCCACCCTATCCATGCTAGTTGCGCTTTTTCCATGAAAATTTGCAGCTTATTCAGGACCCCGCCACACTCCGTCATGCAGCTCTATAACTCTTCTGAACACCAGCTAACGAGAGCTTTTTCACTCTTGAAGTGCAACTTATTTCTGTATCCTGCCACAATCTATGAACCCCTTCTTTTATTAACGCACATGTGACAAGCCAGGACCGTCAGGCTGCCATATTGTGAAACCCTCCCGCATGTGACAACGTACTGGCCTCGCTGTTCTACCCCCCGCCGCGGCATGGGTGCTGGCCTTGTCTGGAGTTCACCAGTTAAGCACAGTCTTCTCACCCCTCGTTCAGAGTCAGGAAAGGATTCTTCAGTGGGCCTGTCACCTCCATCCAGATCAGGCAGTAATTCACTTTGAGCCTCACTACTGTGGTTGCTCTGTAGATGACTTTCCAAGTCTTCTAACCTTGGACTGACAGCTTCATGAATCTGATCAATCAACAGGAACTCAGGATCATGGATTCATATTCCGAGTCTGGCTTCAGGTTCATAGGGAAAAGGAGTTGCCTCGCAGCATTGTCTTGGGGGTGGTACAGACCCAACACATAGGCGCAGATTGGACCTATGCACCCTCTTTGTTTTCTCAGGAGGGAGTGTTCTCAAGAGGTCGTGCAAGGTCCGGTTAAACCTCTCACACTGGGGATTTCCTTTGCAGGTGATGGGGTGTGGTGCTGGTCTTCTTTATCCCATATAACAGGCAGAGTTCTGCACTTTCAAAGTTTCTGCCTTGATCCGAGTGCAAGCACTCAGGCACTCCATACTTCATGAACCACTCTTTCAGGATGACTTTAGCTGTTGTGTCAGCCTTCTGATTTGGGGTAGGAAATGCTTGGCTGAACTTAGTGAAAACATCAGTAATCACTAGGGCTTTTTGACGTCCATCGTTCGCACGTTCCAGAGTTGTGTAGTCCACAGCTACCACTTAAAGGGGACGGGTAGCTAGAAATGGGATTTGGGCTGCATGAACCTTTGGTTGTGGCAGTTTAGTTAGTATGCACCTCTTGCAATTTTTCACCCATTGCTCAACATCTTCATGCATCCCCCCCCCCCCCCCCCCCCCACCCCCAAAAAAAACATCTTTGTTTTAAGAGTGCAAGTGTCTGTTCTATCCCTTGGTGACCCATCTGATCGGGCACACTGGTAAGGACCTTTTCTTTGAGACAGGCAGGCAACAACAACTGATGACAAGTTCCAAGATTCACATCTTTAATTTCACACACACTCTTCTTTCTCCACTCGCCTGGACAACTGTTTCAACAAGGATCATACTGATGTATGTAGGACTTTTCTCTCTTGGAACGAAGGTTTTTGTTTTCTGTCCCAGAACTGTTTCGAAACTTTGAGTGTGGGGTCAGATGACTGGAACATCTGGTGCTCAGTTTTTGTGTAACTGGGGAGTGTGGGGGTGTTAACAAGTAATGTAGCCCTGTCTCCCTGATCTGGGTCAGCAGCATTCAACTGCCTCACCTGATAGAACTCTTTCCTTGCAGACGTCATCTCTGAGCCTATGACAGTACCTGATTTGAGTCTGTTGCAGAGGGTGATACAACCATCAAAGTCAGTGTCCTCAACAATGGCATCTGACTCTATTAACATAGGCCTCCTGGAGAGGGCATCGGCCGCTGAGTCACAACGACCTGGCAGGTACTTAACCTCAAAGTCAAACACAGCTAATTGAGCAACCGTGCCCTACTAGGTAGCCCCCAACTTAGCAGTGGATAGATGACATGGCGGGTTGTTGTCAGTCAGGATAGTAAACTTAGACCCAAGCAGATAACTCCTAAACTTTTCCGTTACTGCTCATTTTAATGCAAGCACCTCCAACTTCATGCTACTGTAGTTCCGGTCATTCTTTTCAGCCCCTCTCAGTCTCCGACTCACATAGGCTGACCCTTCTCTTCCCTCCTTGAACCTGATACAGTACTGCCCCTAACCCAAGGTTGCTGGCGTCAGTCTCCAGAAGAAAAGGGAGTTTAAAATCTGCATACACCAGCAAGGGTGCTTTGGTCAACCTGTCTTTAAGTAATTCAAAAGACTCTGAACATGCTGGTGACAAGGCTGACTGGAACAACTCATTGGCCTTGCCTGGACTACTTGGTCTGATGCAGACATTTACAAGGTCATGTGAAATCCCCTCAATGAACCTCCTGTGATAGCTGCAGAAACCTAAAAAGGACCTAAGCTCTTTTACAGAGTCTGGAGTGGGCCAGACCTTCATAGCACCTATCTTATCTGGGTCAGTACCAACACCTTCAGCAGACCCAAAAACGTGACCTCAGACTGGAGAAAGTGACATTTCTCAACCTTCACTTTCAGATCTGTGTCTTTTAGCCTCCTAAGAACTATTTCAAGTTTCTCGAGATGTTCTTTAAACGTCTGAGAAAACACAAGTAGATTGTCAAGATAGACTAGTGCAATCTGAAATATAAGGTCATTCATGGTTGTCTGCATGAGGCGTTGAAAAGTGGCAGGCACGTTACACAAGCCAAAAGTCATCCATAGATATTCAAATTATCCAAAAGGAGTAGTGAAAGCTGTTTTGTGCTTTCTTTTTCATGGACCGCAACCTGGTGGTAGCCACTAGCAAGGTCTATGCTCAAGAAGAACTCTGCACCACTCAGTGCATCTAGACTTTCATCAATACGTGGCAGAGGAAATGCATCACGCCTGGTTTTTGAGTTTAGTTTTCGGTAGTCCACACATAGCCTAAGACTGCCATCTGACTAGCGCACCAAAACAATTGGGGATGCGTATGAGCTTGAATATATATAGATATGCGCTGGAATGTAACTTCATAGGGCTTGCCTTCAACACACTGACACTGAGTCAGAAAGCCTAGCCTGGCTTTAGCAGGGAGCCACACGTCATCTTTTGAAAAGTTGATCACCTGGACAGGAAAAATTGATCTTTTGGCTGCTATCACTGTGGGCAAAACAATAACTCCACCGGGTAGTGAAGTGTTTCCTGGTTCTAACATGAGACTAGAAGTGTCATTAAAATATATGTTAGGGGCTCTCAAGTACACTGTAGAAACTGATTGAGCAGGCAGGTGGTGTTTGTCTTTTCGAGCTATTCGTGCAAAGGTAGTTTTTTTTACAAGTTCTGCCTCATGCATACGTTGAAAGGTTTCCCTCCAATCTGAATTCAGCTCTCCTCCAAGAGTTGTATCAAACTCAGTGAGAATCAACTCCTTGCATCATTTGGCAGTGTTCATTCCGATTATTCCAGATGGGGATGAATCAAACTCATTTTTATCTGACTGACTGTCATCTCTGATTATCAACCCACATTCTGGTATGGTGATGCCCATGACTTGGATGTTCAGCTCAACATAACCTAAATAAGGTAATGGCAGTTTGTTGGCAGCTGTGATTTTGAGCCATTTAGATGTACAGTGCATGTCATCATCCTTCCCATGGAGGTGGTCTCTGAAAAAACTTTCAGTTAAAGTGCTTACATTGCTTCCTGAGTCCACAAGACAATTCAGAGGAATGCCACCTATTTGGATGTCTACAACAGGGCACTTGCCAACTGCATTTTTCAAAAAGCGTTCTTTGGTTAAGACTTTTGGTGAGTCTTCAGGTTTGTCTCGCATTGCCCGACTCCTAGCAACCGAGGGTTCTCGTTTCCCTGCCTGCCTGACATCATGATACTTGTGATGTCATACAGGTATGCCCTGACACGCCATATATGAGAGAAGTGGTGGTACTCTAAATAGCTATTTTTAGAAGTCCCTGCACTGAGTACCAGAGAGTACTGGCCCACCTAAAGCACTGTCTTTACAGAGTAAAACCTTTTTATTGTTAAATTATCCTTACCTCTTTGGTATGAAAACTAAGTTTTAAAAAATTGTCTGCTTGTGTGTTTTTCTTTCATTGAGAAGAAAGTGGAGATATGAATGATAAAAAGGGAAACGAGTCAAAATGTGAATAAAATGCCTTCAATATAATTTGGCTCAATCTTTACCTTTGTTACTATACTAACAATCTTTATTTCACAATCTTGTTGCTTTTAAAGTGACTTTTGTGTTTTTTAATCATTTCTCTTTAAAACTCATTTAAAAGGGTGTGAAACTACAATATGGGATTAAATCAAGGTGACAGATTCATTTTCTACCTGAGCTTTGCTTGCACAGCAAAAAGTGTAAACTAAAGCCTGGAGGAAAAATAATCACAAAGATTAAATACAACAGCAACAACTTAAAAAATAAATCTTTGAAGTTTCATCAGGATGACATTTCTTTTTTCAGAACAAAGAAAGAGTGAAATACAAGCTTTATTATTTGTAAAGCTTGGAATAGACAGACACGTGGGACTATTTAATTGTTACTCCTGAGCAGAGGGAATTCAGATGAATTCATGATCATTCTGGTATTACTTTTTTCATGTTACCAAAGTAACATCTGTAACATATATGTGGTTTAATTCAAACAAATGGTGCTGCTGGCACAGACAAGCAAACAAAAATGAATTCCTTTAAGTTACAGTCAGTTAAATGTGTGTGATTGTTTTCATGTTTCATCTTCCTAAAAGCTTGAGGGGGCTCCTAAGATAAAGTGAGTGTGTGTGCAGACAGACAGTCTGCTGTTAGGGTTATACATCTATGTAGACACTGTTTTTTTTTTTTTTTTATTTGGTTAGTTGTTTGTCTGTGTGTTTTAGCCTGAGTTTTATGAGTTCTAATATGGAGAGGAAGTGATTGAACTTGAAGGAGTAAAACATCAGAGTCTAAGCAGTGCTGAGAAGGTCTGTTCATGAAGAATGAAGACCTGTCTGATCTCCTGGCGTGTTGGAAGGAAACCAGGTTCCCTGCAAACCTCTGTGCTGTGTGACAGCTCATCCTGCAGCAGCTGTTATGTGTGTTCACTAGTAGTGGTAATGGGGGTGCTATCACCGTTTGAGTTCTCAAACAACCCAGCATTTAAACATGAATGAATCCAGTCTTACAAGTACTTTGGAGGGAATGCATAATGCCCCACAGCCTGAGTCAGGATCTGAAATGACTTAGTGATGCAGAACACTTAAAGCCTCGGTGTCACAGACTTAAATAATCATGACCAGCCAGACTAAAAGGGTTGGTTTAATGCACCTCTTCACAAAGCTTTGACTGCACGCTGTAATGCCTCCTCTTAATCTCCTTTGGCTGCGAGGAGAGAATGTTCTCCCATGTAAGACCAGCAGGCTTAATGGCTGCAGACGTGAGGGCGCGGAGCTGAGACTGATTGATAATGATGATGAATGACCATCATCAGTGAGGTTCTCAGACGCAGTGGTGTTTGTGCGTCTAAAACCTGCCTTGACCCCATGGAGCTTCTGCGTTGTCTCTCTTCCCTTGGTTTCTCTCACTGAGGTGATCTGCAGAGATCCTGCAGTTCTAAGGTCACTTCACATTGCTCTGGAAACAGCTTTGCATTTATTTTCATTATTCTGGGCCAGAGTGTTGTTGTTCTCTCTCTTTTCCCCAGGGGGGGTCTACAGTCTCACAGGAGAGGGCATGATGTTCCCGTCTCACACAAAGATCCATTTGTTTTCACAGAAACAGTGAAATTAGCAGCTCGAGCCAGATCCTCCACATAGAGGAGGAAAAAGCCTCTATTTCCCGCCTATGAAGCCACCTGTGCTGATGAGATGAAGGATCATGTATACAATGAAGATACGGTGGGTTCAGAAAGTATATAGGTCCCCTTAAATTTGTCACTGTTATATTGCAGCCATTTGCTAAAATCATTTCAGTTCATTTTCTCCTCATTAATGTTCACACAACACCCCATGTTAACAAAACAAATATAGTGATTTATTTGCAGATTTATTAAAAAAGAAAAAGTGAAATATCACATGGTTCTAAGTATTCAGACCCTTTGCCCTTTTTGGGAAAGATGCAGCAAGTTTTTCACTCCTGGATTTGGGGATCCTCTGCCATTCCTCCTTGCAGATCCTCTCCAGTTCTGTCAGGTTGGATGGTAAATGTTGGTGAACAGCCATTTTCAGGTCTCTCCAGAGATGCTCAATTGGGTTTAAGTCAGGGCTCTGGCTGGACCATTCAAGAACAGTCACAGAGTTGTTGTGAAGCCACTCCTTGGTTATTTTAGCTGTGTGTTTAGGGTCATTGTCTTGCTGGAAGGTGAACCTTCGGCCCAGTCTGAGGTCCTGAACACTCTGGAGAAGGTTTTGGTCCAGGATATCCCTGTACTTGGCCACATTCATCTTTCCCTCCATTGCAGCTAGTCGTTCTGTCCCTGCAGCTGAAAAACACCCCCACAGCATGATGCTGCCACCACCATGCTTCACTGTTGGGACTGTATTGGACAGGTGATGAGCTGTACCTGCTTTTCTCCACACATACCGCTTAGAATTAAGGCCAAAAAGTTCTATCTTGGTCTCATCAGACCAGAGAATCTTATTTCTCACCATCTTGGAGTCCTTCAGGTGTGTTTTTTAGCAAACTCCATTCAGGCTTTCATGTGTCTTGCACTGAGGAGACGCTTCCGTCAGGCCACTCTGCCATAAAGCCCCGACTGGTGGAGGGCTGCAGTGATGGTTGACTTTCTACAACTTTCTCCCGACTGCATCTTTGGAGCTCAGCCACAGTGACCTTTGGGTTCTTCTTTACCTCTCTCACCAAGGCTCTTCTCCCCCGATATGGCCGGACGGCCAGCTCTAGGAAGGGTTCTGGTCGTCCAGAACATCTTCCATTTAAGAATTATGGAGGTCACTGTGCTCTTAGGAACCTTAAATTCTTTTGTAACCATGGCCAGATCTGTGCCTTACCACAATTCTGTCTCTGAGCTCTTCAGACAGTTCCTTTGACCTCATGATTCTCATTTGCTCTGACATGCACTGTGAGCTGTAAGGTCTTATATAGACAGGTGTGTGGCTTTCCTAATCAAGTCCAATCAGTAGAATCAAACCCAGCTGGACTCAAATGAAGGTGTAGAACCATCTCAAGGATGGTCAGAAGAAATGCACAGCACCTGAGTTAAATTTATGAGTGTCACAGCAAAGGGTCTGAATACTTAGGACCATTTGGTATTTCAGTTTTTCTTTTTTAATAAATCTGCAAAAATGTGTCAAAAATTCTGTGGTTTTTTTTGTCAATATAGGGTGCTGTGTGAACATTGAGGGAAAAAAGTGAACTTCAATCATTTTAGCAAATAGCTGCAATATAACAGAGTGAAAAATTTAAGGGGGTCTGAATACGTTCTGTACCCACTGTGTAGTGAAGGGTTTTGCTGCCCTTTAACAATATATTTTAGGCCTATTTAAAAAAAAAACTAAGCTGACTTTGCTGATATTGTCACAGTTTATTTGTACAATGTGGCTCCCAATAAATGTGGGACCTTGTATTTAGAAAAATTGAGAAGATGTAATGAAAATGGCTGCACTATAACAAAGAGTGAAAAATTTAAGGGGGTCTGAATACTTTCCGTACCCACTGTATGTACTCATTCTGATGTCATTACAATTCATTATAATAATAAATATAATTATAATTAGTAAGACACATAAGGATGAAGATGCAAACTGTTCTGCGCTGAGTATGAAGGTGACTGTTTACTAAAACATGAGAATTTTTCATTTAAATCTCATTCATGAAGCAAGAAATCTATATAAAGGGATCAATGTTCCTATTCTGCTCTACTGAAACACTCGTTTTCTTCGGAAGCCTCCCTCTTATGATGCTCGGCCTTGCTGTGGTTCACTTATACATAATGCAGGATCAATGTTTGGTAATCCAAAGCAGAGACAGCGCAGGGGGGTTCCTCTTGATTCCTGCAGAAATCCCTCAGCTCTCAGAAAACAATCAAACCAGAATCTGCAGAAAAAGTTACTTTATTCAAGTCCTCGCAAAAAACAACAGGAAAACAGACCTGCATTTCCTCATTGTATTTCCTCAGGTTACATTCCAGCAGAAAATATATCCCACACGCATTTACTGCATGTAAACAACACTCATGGACAGTGTGAATAATGAAGTAAAAATCTCCTTGAGACTGTGGCCTCATTACTATTCGCCTTCCACCCTGCTCGACTCAGCAGAGCAGGCTGAAAAACAGAAAATAAAAATGAAATTAGTAATGCGCCCTGCTGGCGAGGGGATGGAAGATCTTGTAATATTGATGTGGTGAGAATGACTCATCTGCAACTGCAGCACAAGAAGGAGAGCAAATACAAAAAAAAACAAAAAACTGCTGAACAAGTCGTGACATTTAGTTTTTTTAACACCACCTTTTCAAACATTAGAGGGTGTTATAGTGGTGTTGCAGTTAGCACTGTTGCCTCACAAAGCAAAGGTTCTGGTTCAAATCCCTACTGGGTCCAGACAGATGCTTCATAGATTGATTTGTGATTCATAAATGTCTCTCAGGTGTGAACGTGATTGTCTGTGATGGACTGAAGAACCTGCCTGCTCCCAATAGCAGCTGGGTCTAAATGTTCAAATGTTAGCATGTCACCATGAAAATCAAAACTGAAACCATTTTTCCCCTTACTGCTAAAAATGGTCATGCAGGTCTTTTCAGAGTTCAGGTCCAGAGACAGTTGCTCAAACAGAAACTGCATATAGACAGAAAAATGTTGCGCTATCTACAACATGTGCATGCTCGTGGACTCATAAGTGCAGGGACTGCTCCTCTCCTCAAAACACCAGCCACACCAATGTGGGAGATTAGAGCTAAAAGCTCCAGATTTCAATGAGTGTGGAGGCTTTTGCAGAAGAGTTTTCCATTTTCTTCAGAGTTTAATGACTCAGTTCGTGCGTTTGGTTCAGTCTTTGTGTTGGAGCAGCACCTCAGAGCAAAATGAACTATTTGTCTTTAAGTGTACGTATGCAGAGTGACAACACAGACATCAGCTGCTGCATCACTTAACAGTTCCAGATGAGTTTTTCTAGTAATCAGATTTCTCCTGCACAGGAAAAGTCCTAATTGACTTGTGATGATCCGTAGTTTGTCAGCTGCAAATTCGTTAAAGGAACCTAAAGCACAGCTAATGAGACCTTAGCCTGTTTAGAATGAACACACAGACATTTCTCTGTAGCTGTCTGAAGACATACCTTTGCACAAACCTTCCTGAAAAAAAAAAAAAAAAACAAAAAAACCCCCCCCCCCCCCCAAAAACCCCCAGTGAAGGACGACTCGGAGGATAACAAGAAGTTGCTTGATTTTCTGCTGGAAGAAATGAGATCTATAAAGATCCAGCAGGAGCAGATTCTGAGCAAATTGTAGGAGGGGAGACAGCCCAGAGTTCAGCATGAACAGACTGTCAATCTAATGGATCACTTCGAAAAACAAATGGATGACCAGGAGCAGAATTCC
Source organism: Adrianichthys oophorus (assembly GCA_036245035.1). Classification (NCBI taxonomy): domain Eukaryota; kingdom Metazoa; phylum Chordata; class Actinopteri; order Beloniformes; family Adrianichthyidae; genus Adrianichthys; species Adrianichthys oophorus. The sequence continues at coordinate 1,616,649 of BSAI01000019.1, forward strand.
AGGATTAATGATGTCATGTAAGAGGACTAGTTTGGTCAAAAGCTATTTAACAGGAAGAAAACAATAGTCAATACCATATATCTTCCAATAGTACCCAGGGCGTTTATTTATAAAAAGATTTCAGCTGACCCGGTGTTTATTAGAGACCAGCATCTATTGGAGACCGGAGTTTATTCCATCACAGACAGAATGGTGATGGTTAATGGGTTGATTGTGCGTAGAAGACAGCAGATGAACATTTAAGGATTTATTGAAATGATGAGAACATTTTATTCTGTTCTGATTCACACTGGAGCTAGCAGCTAATGTTTTTAGCCTGTTAGCTACATGGAGCGATGTCTGTGTTTATCTCATTTACTATGCATGAAAGACATGGATGATGTTAAGAGATCTGGTTGATTTACTTTGAAAAGCTCTACAAAAACAAGTATACGCTAATTACCATTTCATCGTTTCAGTAATGAGTTTGATAATTCTGTGTGATTTTTTTTTTTCGTGTATTGTCCAATGTATGCTTGAAATCAATCAATCAATCATTTCTGTCCCAAATCAGGCCAAGAGCATCACTGCTGCAGGTCTTTCATAAAGATTGCAGGCTCGCTCTCAGAGGCTGAGATGATCCTGCCTCCTATTATACAGAAAGCTCAATTGTTCTGATGATGGGCTTTAATTTGCTGCAATGGGCCTCTGTCTTTGGGCTTTAAATTAATACTGAAGCTTTGGGGGCTGCTGTTGCCATGATACGGAGGGTACCAGTGCACAGTTTGTGAGTATACCGGTCCGACTCAATATGGGGATTAGTGTAAAGATTTGTTGCTGCTGTCAACACGTTTTCATGAGGATGTTAACCCTCTTCTTTCACATGGATGCTCTCATGTACCCTGCACACACACACACACACACCGCTTCTCCTATTCGAAGCCCAAACTTTACAGCTGCTGACTGAAAACTGCTGCAGATCTGGAATCTGTTATGCACTTAAGCAACAAAATCTGCTTCTGTTTTCTGACGCTAAAATAAATGTCAGACGTCTGAAGGTTTCTCTTTCACAGCTGCAGCTTCAAATTGGCACCCATGAAGAGGATCACATCCCTCTGGTTTCAGCTTCCCTTCACTCATTTCATGTTGGCTTTAAGATTCCTTCATTTTTATTTTAGCTGACATCCATTTTGGTACCAATCTCTCTGATCCGCTCAATCACGTCCTCTCTATTGGTTCCCTCAGATCCAATAACAGTTTGTCTTAGCACTTCCACCTTCTCAACAGAAATGGATAGATGTCCATGCAGTTTCTGTTCTTATCATCATCTCTGGAGATCAAACAAACCCATTCTTTTTCCTGGGAATTGACACAACTTGGACCCTTTGGTCTGTTTTTTCCTTGAGTTCTCCTGTTTCCCTTCTGATGGACGTGTCTCTGCGTTTCATTGTTGGTTCAGTCTTCATCTTAATGGAGGCTTAAAGATGATCAGGATGTGAGGATCAAAGTAAAGAGTCCAGCAGTTCGGGACTGAAGTCCACATGCCGCCATAGAAAGAAGCAGAAGCAGCATTGTGTCAATACACCCCCCACCCCAGCCCCACTGAACATGACACCCTCATAAGCGGCTTTATTGTAGTCTCTGTTTGTGATCAACCAATATATTGCTCAGCGATCATGAAGTTAGTCTTAGAACTGTGAATTTAGAGGCTGAAACAAAAAGATGTAGTGCAGTTACACCCCACATGTCGGAGTTTGACTGTTGCTGCTTCAGCATTAGCATGAAACGCCTGTTCCTCTTATTCTTAGCTTTGTGTGATGCACAAACCGTTGTGTGATGCACAAACCTCCTTTAAATATCACTAAAATGTTTGCTTCAGGCCAACACAGAGCTGTTGCTGGTCTGTCTGCAGTAAAGTTTAGAATTCTGGTCTTTATATCACGCTGGCTGCTGGTATGAGCTGTTTTGCTGTAGCTGTAGCTTTCGTAGCATGCTAATGTTGCTTATCTGAAATGTTATAGGCAGATTGTTCTGCTTTTCATGCTGCTGAGATGTAAGATAACGTATGAACTTTGAAGGGACTCCTCTCAGGCAGAACAGAAGATTTTTATCATAACCAATTTAAATGAAGGACTTTTATGACTATCACTGAAAACTTAGTTGTGATGTTGGGCACAAAGGACGTAAAGCCCCGGTCACACAGCGCTTTACAGCACAATCACAACCAAAAAGTTCTGAAAATCTGGTTGACGTGGTCAGGAATAATTTTTGGTCAATTTTGGCTAGGCCGTGCGTTCTACAGAGTATGGCCGTCGGTCCACTGTTGAAGCACAACGGGAGCATCGCTGATCACGTGCCCAGCGTGGAAGTAAAACGGGCACTCCACTGCCATAGCTATGCCCAGTCACAGGTTAACCGTAGCTCTGCGTCGTAGGAAGCGCTGATTACCGCGCATAAAACTGGCCACACACAGCTGGTTGTCACACTTGCCAATCAAGACCTTCAACAGTGCACACCCCCACCCAAGTTTGCTCTTGTTTTTGTGATGAAGACCAGCAAGAAGGGTTATCATGCCAAGAAGAGGCCAACGAAGCCCAAAGCCCAAGCTGAAGATGAGGCTCCCCAAGACCCCCAGGCCCCGGTGAAAGTCCAGGTACAGGGCGAGGTCAGTGCTTCTTCTGCTGGTGCTGCCTGTCCAGACCCTCAGGCTAATGCTGGTCCTGTTGCTCCTGGAGAAGCTGAGGCTGCTGCCTATGGTCAGGACAATTATTATTTTTTACTTCATTTCATGGTATCTATATGCTGCAAATCCGAAGTGATACAGTAGTGATGAGGATGTGATCAATCATATTTAGAATTTGTTCAACACGTCATTTCACGGGCTTAGGTAGTGCATTATACGAGGAAAAAGAAATTTGTCAGTGATGAGCCGATAAACACACGCGATTTCACGTAATTCCAGCACGTATCACCCATCTCATGACAGTGATCTGACCGTGACAGACCGCTAAACTTCTGTGTCTTTCCACGTCTCCCGCTGTTTTGATCACTGCCAGATCACAGATTATCAAGTATCTTTCCCGTGTGTTGCACGTCTTTAGCAAGTGTGCCGCCCGTGGTTGCCCACGGAATGATATTTAGAGCAGTTCAAAACTTTTTTCGGCGTCGGACCCAGTTCCAATTTTACCCCGCGTCCTGCCACGTCTGTAAATCGACAGCAGCTCGTTATAAACTTGTCATCAAGGCGCACAACTTTGTCTGATTCACGGGAGACCTCTTTTTGACGGGTTTTGGCCGTGATTTCACCGTAAAGCACTGTGTGACCGGGGCTTAAGTCAAGAACAAATAAACCTGTCTTGGTCATCTTTGTGTGCACACTGCAGCTGCTGCATCCTTTTAATCAGAAGGATTTGACGGATCTCTTTCCGCCGGCCTCTACGTCAATTATTGATGAGGAGTAAGGAACACTGTCTGAGTGTGTGCTCAGTGAAACCATTGTGGACAGAAATACTGTGGGTTTCCTGTGACATTAAGCTGTTATTTCCACATTCCTATCCTAAACTCGGAGACTCTCCTGCCTGATGACGCCTCCCTCTGTGTGGGTCAAGAGGAGGGCTGTGGTTGTAAATGAGAGTAAGAGAACACGGTTCAATGCTGTAGATAGCAATCTAATTATAAGCACACTCGGAGCTCACACTCACTGAATGCGATACATCTACTTGACCTTCAGCCAATCTGATTACAGTCCATGACTTTTAATTCCTAATCTCTTTATCTCTTAATCTGTTTTCTGTTTTCCTTCTGTTGGAGGGAAATATTTTCATATCAGGTGCTCTTTTGGTGTCTGGTCTTTTTTAAAAGGTTTCAGATTTCTTGTTTGTTCTGAAAATTTACATACATTTGAACATTTAAGAAAAGCTGCACCTCTGTCATTGTTGTATGTCCAATCTGGACTTTTTTAACATAATCAACAGCGGTTTGTTCGGAGCAGAAGGCCAGACAAGTTAGAACCAGAATCCTGACCCTGGGTTTCTGTTTGTCCTCTGAACTGCAGAAATCACTTCAGATTCTGTTTCCTTCCCAGTTTAGAAATGGTAAATGGTGTATATCTGGAAAACACTTTTCTACCTTCCTTAAAAGGCTCAAAGCGCATTACAGTCACAATCCCATTCACACATTCACACACTGATGGCGGCTCCGCTGCTGAACACTGGCACCAACCTTCCATCAGAGGCCATGTGAGGTTCAATGTCTTGCCCAAGGACACTTTGACACATGGGCAGGCAAAGTGCGAATCCAACCTGCAATTTTCCAATCAGAGGTTGACCGCCCTACCGCTGCACCTCCAGAAGAAGTTTTTGATTTTAGACCTGCGGGTTGCAAATCATGAAGCAGTGGTGGGACATTTCTGTGACTTCTGTGCATCTCAGAGCGATCCTTCTTCACCTCCTCATCATAATTTTGTTTCCCTCCTGTCTTAACTCAATGCTTCTTCTCCTGAAGTCTCTTTTCTGAGACCTCTTTGCCTATTTAGTCTTTCCAGCTTCTGTTTGACACCCCAGCAGCGATAATGAGACCTTGTCCTCTTTGAGCGTCATTAATGTGACAGTAGCTTCAGTCATGAACTATTCAAATGAGACAGTTTCAAAGATAATCAGTGGTTTCTCACCATCTTTGTGAGCACTTTTTTCTTCACTTCCTTCATTACATCCCGAAGCTTCCCTGGTCTTGTGACGCAAGCCAGGAGGCTGTCAGAGATGATCAAAAGCATCTTCATGACAGCATCTTTACTGCATCAGAGCAGCAATAGTGCCATTAGTCTGTGGATTTGCTGAGGTGTGATGAACTAAGATTTGGTACGTTTGTCAGTTTGGGCCAGAGACCAGTCCAGCAGGAAATGAAACCAGGATCTCCACCAAGCTGGTCAGCAAAGATTTGGTGAAACACAATGGGCCAACAGCAGCAAATGACGTGCCTCCCGGAAACCTCAGACAGAGGAAACCAACACTAGACTTCTAAACTTGGGTTGATGTGAGAATTCTGTGGTTTTGTTTGGTTTTTCCGTGGTGTTTTTGATCCTGTTCTGTTCCCTGTCACCCCCAGGTGTCCCCCCAGTCTATTTAAGGCTCTGGTTTTCAGTTCAACCTTGTCAGGTTATCTCCTTTATCCCTATTTTGTTCCTCCATGGTTTTTGTCCAGTTTAAGATTACTAACTTAATATTAGGTTTTGCCACCAAGCCCAGTTTTCCTGCATTTGGGGTCCTCCACCTCCAGTTCCTGATATTTCTCCTCCTCTGAGAGCCGATCTCCAAAAACAGTTTGTCTTTATCTAAAGAGAAGATTTTGGAGTTCCGAGGAAAGTGCCAGTTCTTCATGTTTTCCCTTTGATGTTCCTGTGGATCAGGAGTGGATCTGTGTGGGGAATCATGAAGCTCCAAGTCCAACAGCACTGAACTTTTCATGAAGCTCCCCCAAATTATCGTGTGTTCTTCATCTCTGTGCACCACCACGCAGCCAAACATTGAAACTTTCAACTGTAATGTTTGACTTTCAGCACCAGTTAGTTAGAAGAAATATCAACGAGGAAACAATCAAACCCATGAGTTTCAATTTAAACACGATCTCTGATAATGTTCTTATTCATCAAGATCCAGATGATGTAGGGAATATGAAGAACTCTTCTCCATGTATCAATATCAGCCATTTTTAAGTCAGGCCTTGGTTTTTGGCATTTGTCACAGGTTCATTTTTTTCCTTGAGTGATCCCAAAAAACTTTAAACCACTGAAAGAAACTTGGAGAGCTCGGTTGGATCCAGAGGTTTGACAGAAAAGTGTCTCTGTGGATATTACCTGAGAATAATTCATTCTGTGTCTCTGAGGAACCTCTACCTCTCCAACACACGAGGCCCAGATCTGAAGGGGAAACCAGCAGGGAGACATTTTAATGAATTAATATGCATTGCCCCAATTAGCCTCTGCGCTACGATAATTATTGCACACAGGCTTATGCGCTGGAAACAGGGACATCACATTGCGCAGCTTTGACAACCCAAAAAGCTTGTGGGACTTATTTTTAAGCCCAAGGAGGTCAAACATTTCTGATTTGTTCTCTTTGCTCTTTAATTAGTTGGAAATCATTTGCATGGAGAATGTGATGTGGCAGATGTGTGGTCGGATGACTCCTTGAGGGTGGTGGTGGTGTGTGTGTGTGTGGGGGGGGGTGTTGTTAGAAAGCTTGTGCATCGTGTGATTAAAGCCATTTGCTTTTGATGGAGCTCCAGCTCTGAACATTACGCTTCTTAGTTTCTGTAACTGAACAAGGATTTAATAAAAGTGTTCTTGTGTGCCGCTCGGCGCTGCTGCCTCCACCATCAAATATTCCGGTGCAAGTACATGTGAACTACTATGTGTTGGTGACAGAGTTGGGGGTAATGATTTCCACAGTATTTAATTTAATTACTTTTGACAGTAACAGATTAACGTAATGAATTTCAGTTATTAAATTATAAATACTAGAGACCCTCATTACTTCATTACTCACATTTTGGTGCAGTGAAACTACAGGAGACTAATAAAACAAATGAACTTGCGTAAACAGTTGGCTCGGACATTGTCTCTTTGTTTAATGAAACAAAAACAATAAAAAAACAGAGTCACTGACACATGCTCGATAATGCAGAGTTGGGGATTGGTCAAAATATGACGAGGAGAGTGCAAATATGTTGTGCCCTGGAGGCGTTTCTTCCCCCTCGTCAAGTGACCGCACCTGTTCCTGATAATCTCCACCAGTCCTTCATCACCATGGCTTTTAAAGCAGCGTCAAACCTCCAGCCATTGTCAGATCGTTATGCTGCTTGTGTGTCAGTCTGCCTGCCAGCCCGCTCCGTCAGCTCAGCCTGCCAGCCCGCTCCGTCAGCTCAGCCTGCCTGCCTGCCTGCCAGCCAGCCCGCTCCGTCAGCTCAGCCTGCCCGCCAGGCCGCTCCGTCAGCTCAG
>BSAI01000019.1:1632081-1675042 GCA_036245035.1 Adrianichthys oophorus
AATGATTAACAGTTTAATGAGGAATTGATAAATATCTCAGCTGTGAAAGTACTCCCACCCGGCGGCTGAGGTGCAGCGTTTGCCTGAAAACAGGCTCTCCTTTTCCATCCGCAGGCGGATCAAATTCTGTACGCCCTCGTCTTTCCCTACATGTGTAAACACATTTTAAAAATGTTTGATCAACTTATGACTACGGATAGAAATCACTCATTTTATTATCTACTATGAATATTTCCGCCTTCAATGCAAAACAATAGCGTTAGCAAAACAATAGCGTTAGCAAAACAATAGCGTTAGCAAAACGATAGCGTTAGCAAAAATAATAAGCTCCGTCAGAATATACATGGTTGGTAAAAAAAAAAATCTAATATGCCATAGATCATATTACATATGTAGCAATGTTATATTCTACTACAAATACTTAAATACTTACATTTATTTGTCATCTCCCTTGAGTGATTTGCTTCTGCCATCTTGAAAGGCATTCAAACGCATTGCATTGTGGTCTATCTATTTCATTTTAGTGCACACTTGTTTTTCACAGAGGATTCTGGGAAATTTCTAGTGCACTCGATTTAGTAATTCTGGATTTGACTCATTTTTGGTTTGGACTCAAGTGACCATAAGAGCCATCATCCATGACTGTGCGGCTCTGTAACTGAAGGATGTGTTCAAAACCAGCTGGGACAGTTTGGACAGGCTCCAGCTTCTCTTCAACCACTACCAGCAAAAAGTGACTAGATGGAGGAGCAGTAACGGAGGAGGAAGAAAACCTGTTTCTGAGGGCTTGTTTGGAAAAAGAAAAAAGCCCAATTTGCCAGAGTCCTGTGCCAGCCTTTCAGCAGACAACACCAGATGGTCTGCTCTCTTTTTTCACAGTTAAAAGAAGTGTTATGAACTCCACATTTCATGTTGTCATACACATTTCTGTTAAGGACTCTCAGCCTCACAGACCAGCAGATTCAGCAAACTCAGTGTTTAGCTGAACGTTTTTACTCCAAAATACATGAGAAAAATCTTTCAGTTCACCATTCATCATCCATCAATGAACCCATTCATTCCCATACAGGTTACAGGGATACTGGAGTCCACCCAGCTTCACCCACCTGGATAGGCTCACCCCAAACAGATCACCAGTTCAACCTTTCTGCTTATTTTAGTCACAGATTAAAAAATAATATTTCTGACACCATGCAGCAACTGTTTCAATCTTTAAATCTTTATCCATCCGGAATGTTTGAGAATGGTAAAGAAGAAGACTAAAAGATCCTGCCACAGCTGCTGCAGATGTTTTCTCAGGAGAATTGAATTGAATTAAAATGATTTATTTCAAGCAATCAGACAAGAATAATACATATGTAACACAATCAATCAACAGAGGTTTGCATGCATGACAAAAAAACATGTCAAACATAGAATAACTAGGCGTCAAATGTTAAATTGCTTGAAAGGGAGTGGAAGGAAGCCAACCTATATAATCCCACCCCAGCTTGATCTCACCATTTCCTTTACATGAAATTATCATTTCTGGTTCATAACTTCTTATCAAATATTTATACCTTAGGATTCAGTTGTCCAGGTTCACCTCCAATCATTAGAGAGAGTCCTCACCAGAATACTGAGCTTCGTTGTTCCTGTCTTACTTCAACTCCCATCAGTCACCTCTCTCTGACTCATGTCCTCACCAGCTGTTTCATATCATCATCACAACACTGTAAATACACTCACCCCGGACTCAGCTCAGTGCGAAGTCTTGTTGGTTTATTCACAGTCTGAGCAGTTCTCCTTGTTTGTTTTCTCGTTGCTCTGACCTCTTCCTGTTTATCGTCTCTCTGCCTGCTCCAGTGTTTTTGAACCTTGCCTGGACTCTGACCACGTCATGTGTTGCCCATGGAAAATAAACCGGTTGCACGTGGATCCAAACTGCCTCTTCGTAACACCAACAGAGATTCAGGTCATTAAGAATCCTTAAGTAACAATAAATCACATAACTATGTAGGTAGACACTTTTTCAGACTTTATCATAGCATATTAATAATCAATAATTTCCATTTTCAATGTATTTATGGTATGCCCCTTGAGATGTACAATCTCGTTTTCAAGGGGGTCCAAATACACAAAACATATAACAGTTACAATTAATTTGATGAATTTGCATAGATTATAGATAAAATATATATCGTACAGACAAGACAGGACAAACTTGCTACCTCTGATATATCACTGTACTTCTGCTAAAGTTATATTTCATAACGTCAAAAAAGACACCAATAGAGCAGAATTACAAGAAGCAACAGTACCAACTTAGTAAGTATATTCATATTAAGCATTGTAACATGACTGCAATGGTATTCATAAAAAACAAAGAAAAGAATAGAGAATAACCCAAAATATTAATAGAACTAAATACATTGGCAGGTAGTTTTAAGGTAAACAAATAAAGATGACTTAAATAAACCAAAAGATGTCAAAGATCTTAAAAATATGGGTAACTTGTTCCAGTCAGAAGGCGCTTTGTATTGGCATGACCTGCGACCAACCTCTTTGTGGATTCGTGGGACTGAGAGAGTGAGACAATAAGTTCTTCTCAGTAAATAAGTAGATGTTACGGGATTTCAATTTTTTTTAATGTACTCTGGACAGTAAAGAAAATACATTTAAAGATTAATAGAGTCCAATGAAATTCACGCCTCTTGGATGGATGTAATCAATGGAGTTTTCATATAAAACACAATGGTGAGTTTGAAATGGACATTTAAGAATACATCTACAAAGAGAGTTGAAAAGAACATTAAGTGGTTTAAAATATAAATCATAAGTATTCTGATAAATCGCGTCTGCGTAGTCAATGATAGGCAAAACGAATTACTAACTTATCTTTTCCTGATTTCTAAGGTGAAGCCGTTAGAAAAGTGATATAAATGGATTTGTTGCATAAGTTTTTTTGATTATATAGTCAATGTGCGGTTTGAAATTTAGTTCAGTGTCAAGCCAAAGGTCAAGATACTTAATAGAACCAGTCTTGCACATCATGAATCCATCACTAAAAAAAATGTGAAATATGCTCTTTGGTGTGTACTGAAGAGCATACAACAAGATTGGTTGATGTTTAAAGTAAGATGATTCTGATAAAGCCATTTTTGGACCAAAAGAAAGTCAAGCTGCAATCGTTTTTTTTTACAACTGAAAGATCAGAGTTTGAATTGTAAATAATAGTATCATCAGCATAAATATGTATAGAACAAATAGATACAACATGTAGAAGATCATTAATAAAAATACTAAACAAAAGGGGACCAAGAGTGGATCCTTAAGGGACACCTTTTTCCATTAAGAAGCAGAAGAATCAGCCGCTGGATAAAATCCACCATGTCACCGCCCTCCGCCTGCTCCGGAATCCGCAGAAAACAAAGGTTTGATGAGCGGCTTTTGTTTTCGAGATCGTCAACTTTGTCTCGAAGGAATGTATTTTCCTTCTCCAGGAACTTGACTCTAGATTCCAGGTTAGTGAGGTTGTCTTCGTTAGCACGGATTCTGTTTTCAATGAGGGAAGCCTGCTCGCTGAGAGTGCTTATTGACCCATTCATGGTGATAAAAGTTGACTGAAGTTCACCAATTTTAGAGTCATAATGTGAAGTTAACTACACTAGCATTTGTCGAAGGACGTCAATAATTTCCAAGTGATTGGTCACTGTGATACGAACACAAAACAGAGCGTCTAGAACCGAGCTGTCAGATTCACAAATCCCCAACAAATGCAGAAAAAAGAGCAAAATTCGACGCCAAGTAGTTAATGGGAGAACAAAAAAGTATGTGGCTGTTTTAAATCATAACACTGATTTGCTCAGCAAACACTGACGCTCGTGCAGCCATTTAGATCCAAATGGTATTTTTTGATTATCAAAGTAGTAGTAGATAATCAAAGTAGTGAGCAATTAGGTGTCGATCATCAAATAAAATATACAAATAACACATATTTCTGCATACAAATATGCATAATCTTTTCCATTAGAAAGGTAATTCATGTAAACTAAGTTTATTACTAAAAAGGTTATATATATTTAGATTATTTTTCTTTTCCATTGGAAAACCTTTACTATAAATAAAATGCCAAAAAATAGAAAAAGAAATATATGCGGATTGTTTGTTTATTTTTCATTAGAACTCAAATCTCAGAAATCAGAGCTGCAGTTTTCATCTGAACACATAGCTGGTTTTTGCACTCTGTAGAAGCGGATTTGTTTGGATAGGGCCCAAGGGCAGTGCTTGCAGACTTTGTTGTCAGGTCCATTGTCCTTCAGCCGATATCGTAGCAAAGTTAGTTGGGCTCAAGATGTCTGCAGGTCTGAAGTCTGCTGAAAATCTAGTTGTCTTTTAGATATGGCACTTGTCCTTAGGCGCTATGATTTTCTTGAAATTATATTTAACTCTTAGCATCATTAAATTGCTCATACATTTGTAATCAAGCGCTTCTCAAAGTCTTTCATGTTGTTGATGAGCAGTACCGCAGAATGGTCCGGTGGACCAAGTGCAGGGGTTGGCTACCCACGGCTCCGGAGCCACATGCAGCTCTTTCATCCTTATGTTGCAGTTCTGTGTACCTTGGAAAAATAACATATACGTGTCTGATTGAAGTCTATGTTATTTATCTCAAAAATGTGTATCATGCCTTCTTATTAAGTCAAAGTTTTTAACTTCTTTCTTCAGACCTTGGGGGAATAATGAAATAATTTATTTCAGTGGAATGTTAAACTGAGGTGAATAATGGATTGTAAAAAAAGAAGAAAAAAAAAAAAAGGAGGGAGAGTTCCCGGCCATCCCCACACCAAGACCCCTGCCAAAGCAGCAGTGGCGACCAGAGCAGTGAGGCAAGGAAGCACAGACTGCAAGCCCCAGCCCAGCCAGAAGAACAGTCCTACCACCACCCCAGACAGGCCGCCCACCACCACCCAGGAGTTCCGAGCATCCCCAACCCAGCCCTGGGTACGAGCAAGCCCCCCCCCCAAGGGAGACCTACCCCCAAGTTCGGGGCAACTGCAGGAGATCCAGGAAAGAGCACGGCAGGGGCCAGCCACCTGCCCAGAGGAGGGGATGCCAAGAGAAATGGGGGTCCTCGAAAGGTGTAGAGAACATAGCCCGACCAGGACCTACCAATGACACCCTCCAGGCTTAGATAGAATGTGATCCCCGCTCATGCTCTTTGCCAGAGGACTAAGGGATCCCTCTCCCTGCGTGGGGAGGGGGCTGCTGGGCACAGGAGGCTGACACCCAAGAGACATGGCCGCCGCCGCTGAGGGGCTTGTTCCCTCTGCCAGAGATGGGCTAGGGGACAGACGATCAGTAGTCTCGCCTCCATTATGTAATATATTTGTGTGTGTTGGAGTGTGTTTATTTAGGCTTAAAGGGTGTGTGTAATAAAAGGTGCAGTTAAAATTGGCAAGTAGGGCATTAAGAGGACATTTCCTGATTGCTCAAAGTGATGTCCAATCACCCCCTTACCAGGGGGCCCTAAATGTCTATGGCGCTGTTAAAATTGGAAGGTAGGGCACTGAGAGGACATATTCTGCTTGCTGGCAATGATGTCCAAGCATAACCCACCAAGGGTCCTACATGTCTAAGATGCACTTAAAACCAAGACGGGGGGGGGGAGACTATGCGGATAATCTGTTGCCCACACCAACAACCTGAGCAAGTCACCAACAGACTTTACTGCTTAGTGCCCAATATTGTCTTCAGGATTGATCACAGTTCATATTGGCCAATATTTAATATTTCCCCAACATTTTGCTGTGCAATGTTTGCAGATAGTCGATGCTTTAAAGAAAAGTTTGTGTTCATGAAAAAGTTCAGAGATCACAAGTGTCTTTTATTAAAATGACATTAAATGTTTGTAATATGTTTGTAATATTATAAAACCTGAAATAAAACTACACTTTCAATTATTAATTAGTGTTTTGTTTTTGTGACAGAGTTAATAAAGGGAATAACTGTTTTACTTTATAGGATACAAATTATTTTTCCTGAGAAATGTTTGGCCAGTAGAGTCTAGATTGGGCTGGTAGACTTTGGATGTTACCGGCCACCCAGGCTAGTAACCAAAAAAGTTATTTTAGGAGCCCTGTGTGTATATATATATATATATATATATACATATATATATATATATATAGTAGCCTGTAGCCTATATATAGGCTACATCTTCAATTTGGATTTAAAAAAGAGTTTACGGCTCCCAGTGTTGTCTGTGGAAACTGGGTTGAAATGGCTCTTAGAGTGTTAAAGGTTGCCGACCCCTGACCTAGTGGTTTAACGAAGATCCTGGAGCCCGTAACCCATGTGTTTTTTATTTGATTGCGCCTCTTTAGCAGCCTGGCATGCTTTGCCAGTTCATCCTTTTTAGTTAACTGATCGTCTAAGTAGACCTCTGTGCCTTTCAGGTATTTCCTCTGTTTAATCAGAGCAATCTTGTGCTTCTGATTCATAAACCTAATAAGGATAGCTGGTTTATCAGTCTCCTGTTTCTTAGGAAGCGGTAGGCAAGACTCATGGCATTTAGATCTAGGAAAATTCCTTTAGATGTGAGAAATGATCCAACTTGAGTCTCCGCACTGAGTGGAGCCCCAGCTGCACAGGCGTTATCTTAGTGATCCAAGTTGCTTTGACACACATCTAGCCAACCATCATCAGTTATGGACGTTGTTTTCATTCACAGTCTGAAAAATTGCTGAGGAAACAGCAGAGAGCTGCTCATGTTTTTATTTCACCTTCTATGATTCTGTTGTTTTCAGAGAGCTCTCGTTAAGTAGAGACAAGACTCCTTTTAAGGCTGTTTGCATGCATAATTAATGCATAACTGGAAAGTAAACACTCCAAATAGGAGTGCTGCCTTCTTTGTTTTCTGCGGTGTGCTTTAATTTCCTCAGGTAATAACAGAAAAGACTGAAACCAGATGGCCTCAGAGAACTTTTTGCTAATAAATAAATGCAGATACTTCTCACCATCTTGATTTTGTGTGATGTTCTTTAATGCAGCCTAACACCTTTGGAGACTTTTGAAAACTGTGCATCCTGTCACTCAGATCCATTAGAACACATTTAGATCAAACTGATTTTTTTCTGACATTTTCTTTGCAGGTCTCACTAGCCTTTCTACACAGCAACATCAAGCTCAGAAAAAGGCAAAGGGTTTCTCATCATGTTTTCTGACTGAGTAGGAATTTTAAACTGATAGAGTTTAAGAAAAACTGGGACTAAGCTTCCTACACTTCAACCTCAGGTGAAGATCCCTTGTGGACAACCTGACCCATTGTCTGGGGACCCTTATCCCGACACCGGTCTGCTTGCTCCTGGGTTCTGTGAGCTGTATGCCATAGTTGAACGTGGACAGCCTCCCAGGTCTCCTCACTCCGCCGAAACCAGTTGTCAGCAGCTGGTAGCTCAGAGGGTTTCCCTGACAGGGGAAGAATGGTGGTTGGAAGCCTAAGACACACTGTTATGCCCCTTTCTGTCTTGGGGGATGGAGCATAACATAAAGGTAAACGACTAATAACTTAAAAGTGAAGCAAAAGGCTTCAGGGTGAACCAAGGCCAAAAAAAACAAACAAAACCCCACCTATCTGAAATCAGAAACCTCTGATCTGTTTATGAAAGGAAAGGGAAAACAATGACAAAACTCTAACCTCCCTAGTCTAACATAAACAGGAAAAAATGTGCACTAAAGAAAATGGCAGTTCAACCCTACAGCTTCACTTTAAAACATAACTAAACAAACTAAAGACAGAGTGGACCTCAACTCAAAACTACAAAGTGGAAAACAAACAACATACTTGGAGAAGAGCACCAAGCTGCAGTGAAGACTGGTTGCTGCCAGGCTCCCTTCTCGCCAGCTTAAGGTCCACACAGTGCTTTTAAGGCCGCCTCCATCAGCTTGGGTCCAATGGACGCCACACCCTTCAGCACCACACCTGAAACAAATCAAAGAGACACACACAGAAAACCAGACAGAAATAAACCTGACAGAAATAAAATACACAATATAAAAAATAAAATCCAAATATGGCTAGGGCCGTAACAACACTGTAAAGACAAGAGACCGGTAGCTGCCTTCTTTAGGGAGTACTGAGCATATTCGGCCCAGACCAAAAAGCTCCAGTCCTCCTGGTGATTGCTGCAATAGGACCTCAGGAATTATGTGACCTCTTGGTTTAGCCGTTCGACTGGGGATGATAACCAGAGATCAAACTCATATTGATATTGAGCCCCTTGCACATCTCTTGCCAGACCCTGGAGGTGAATTGAGGGCCGCGGTCAGAAATGATGTCCTCTGGCAGTCCATAGTGGCAGAAGACATGCCTGAGTAGTTGTTCTGCTGTTTAGAGTGTGGTGGGTAGTTTAGGCAGAGGAATGAGATGACAGGATTTAGAGAATCAGTCTATGACTGACAGAATGACAGTGTTATCTAGCGAGGTAAGTCAGTGATGAAGTCTATGCCAATGTGCGACCAGGGGTGTTTGCTATAGGCAGCGGCTGTAGTAGTCCAGCAAGGAGTTGCCGTGGAGTCTTGGTCATTTGACAGGTGGAGCAGTGAGTTACATATTGGGCCACATCCGCCTGCATGGCAGGCCACAAAAAAGAGTTCTAAGCCAGAGAATGCGTGCCAGACCTACCTGGATGCCCGGGCATGGGGCTGTCGCGCACCAGACGTAGGATTTGCTGCCGATGGGTGGGAGGAACGTAGACCTTATTGGCAGGACAAGATGGTGAAGGTAGATTGGCGTTATTGAGTTCTACCAGCTCAGTCATCATGTCCCATTGTACAGGTAGGTGCCAGAATAGCCGAGTTGGGCAGGATGGATTCAGGTGGTGTAGAAGTTTCTGAGTTGCTGTCATGAGAGGGCGTCAGCCTTCCCGTTGTTGGAGCCGGGATGATAGGTGATCTGAATGTGGAACCATGAAAAGAACAGGGACCAGCCTGCCTGATGGTAGTTTAACCTCTCGGCTGATTTGAGGCACTCCAGGTTCTTGTGGTCCGTCAAAACCAAGAAGTGTTGTGCTGACCTCTCCAACCAGTGTCTCCCTTCAGAGAAAGCCTCCTTCATGGCAAGCAGTTCTCGTTCTCCAACATCATAGTTGCGTTCGGCTGCAGTTAGTTTGCAGAAGAAATAAGCACAGGGAAACATTTGAGATGGCTGACCATGACACTGGGACAGTATGGCACCTACCCCGGTATTGGAAGAGTCCACCTCGCCGATGAACTGTGCCGAAGGGTCAAGATGGTGGAGGATGGGTGATTCAGTGAAGTGTTGTGAGTGGAACACCAAAGTGGCTTCTGGAATCCAGTGGAGGTGTTTTGGGGCCCCTTTCAGCAGAGAGGTGAGGGGAGCTGCCACAGTGTTGAACCCACAGATAAACCAGTGGTAGAAATTGGCAAAACCCAACACTTGACTGTAATGATTATAAGCTTCCAGCATTTTGTTACATGTTGTCTTATGATTCTACCCTCCCTCCCCTGTAGTCATCCTCCAACGTCTGTAACCCGCCCTTTTCCCCTGTCTTTTGTACCCAGATATCCCTCTCTCTTCCTTCCCCTTTTTCTTTTCCATCCAGTCCAACAAAAAATGTTACAAAGATAATTAATATAAATAAAGTTTAGCTTAAATTACAAAAAGGGTTTATAAAAATATAGACCTTGCGTGTCCGATGATTTATAACCCAAATTGTAACAGTAAAATCTGTCTAACACAAGAGGGTCTCAGCTCATATCTGTTTGCTCAGCTGTTGGACGGGACAAGTAAAGAAAAAGAAAATGGCAAAACCCAGAAGCCTCTGCAGCTCCTTAATGAAGGTGGATTGAGGCAATTGAAGCACTGCCTTCACCTTGCTGGGGTCCATGACGACCCCTTGGGCACTGATGATGTACCCTAGGAAGGAGAAGGCCATTTTATGGAACTCATATTTTTTCTCCTGGCGTAAAGGTTGTTCTTGATCAGGCGTTGGAGAACCTGCTGGACATGAGATACATGGTCATCAAATGAGTTAGAACAGATGAGGATGTCGTCAATGCAAACAACAAATTTCTGCAGCATCCCCCGGAACACGTCGTTGACAAAGGCCTAGAAAACAAAGAGTACAGAAGTGAGCAGGATTATACATACACACACAACACTGATGAGCTGGAATGGGAGACAGCTGGTGAGGGCAGGAGGGGCAGGGAGCACTATGGGAGTTGGAGTGAAGAAGGAGTCAATAGTCAGGAGAGGGGTCCCTCTGGTGGTCAGAGGAGGAGTTGGAAGGCAGGGCCCTAACAAAAACTCTATTTTGAACTCAGATTCATTAAAAGATCTGACAGCACATGCTTTTACATGTAACTGCAGTAAAAACTTCACTATAAATGTGTTGAAGTGATATGAAATTAAATTTCGTATGAAACTGCAGTAAAATCTTAGCATGTTTGGTTTTAAAGTGACCGCAGATATTTGTTAATCAATTGGAAATTCACAGAGATGTTCAATGTTAAACAAATGTAAATGTACATTTAAATGTCACAGGATAAACTTTGAAACAGACTTTTAATTAATTCATCTTTAGGTGTCAAATGTTGACAGGTTTTTAGAGGAATACTTTAAGTCGGAAAACATGCAGAAACTAAAACCATATAGATTCTTATTCTGCAGCTCCAAATCAAAAATGCTCAAGCTTAAAAACTGCTGCAAATGTTTTTATAAACCAAAGATGACATTTATGTTACTTTAGTTTCATAAATACCAAAGGAAAATGCTGATTTGTTCTTTTTCTCGTTATTGATCTTTTTCTTCATCCAGCCATATTCAATTGTTTTTTAACCTTTTTTGTAAACACATTTGTAAATTCCCCATTGCTGCTGGGAAGCAGTCATGTCTTTGAAAGTGTTGCTGTCACATCGTCAAGTTCCGAAGTTCTTCTCCACTCAGATGTGACTCTCTGCTCTCTAACAGGAAGCACACGCTGCATCTCCTCATCTTCTCTTTCCCCCTGAGGATCTGTCACAGAGCTTTCACCAGACCGCTGGAAAATATGCTGCTCCACTCTGAATGAGGGTCTGATTTGTGTGTGCAGAATTGTCAAAATATGTCCACCATGACTGGTTAAATGACAGAAGTTTCTGTTAGCTTCTACCTTCTTCATCCCGTTCCTTTTTCTGCTCTCTTGTATTTCACAGAAATGTTCGTTTTGGCTGGAACTTTCCGACAACCGTCTCTCCTCCTTTCCCATCCTTAGGGATAGTCTTAAGCAGTTGCTATGGATACCAGCATAGTAGATGAACTTGTCTACAGGGGATCTTAAAGACTTTTCAAAGAGCTGTAGTGAGAGCAAATGTCTCCATTTACCCTGAAGCTATCATTGACTGTTCTTTCAGAGTGTTCCGTCCTCTCAGCTTGGAGATGAAGATAAAAAAGGACCTGACGATCAGGGGGGACTTTATAAAGAAGTCAGTGCTGGCTTACCTTTGTCATCCACATCTACCCCCTTCCTATCTGTTGGTTTGTCTTAAACAGGGTTGCCTGATCCTAGTCCTGGTGCTCTACCACCTTGTTTTCCAGATCTCCTTGCAGTTTTTTGCTACTGATTAGCTGGATCAGGTGTGTTGAGTCAATCAGGATGAGGAGACACCTGATTCACAAGACAGAGAGAACTGGAAAACAGGGCAGTGGTAGATCACAGGACCATTGGGCAGCTCTAGTCTTAAACAACCTGCTCTCCCTAAGGATGAATTTTTTTCTCTATAAAAAAAATATGTAAACCATGTGTAACATGTATACGTCAAAATCCCCAGGAAATGTTTTATGGACGAGCTTATAGGTTACCAGACCTGGATCCTACACAGCAACATTCTCCAGATGATGATGCAACTTTAGTGGATTATTTGAGGAAAATGTTAACTACCAAAGATGTGCAAAGGACAAATAAAGTGCCAGATTCCTTTTTATCTCCACAGGACACCACACCAGTGCAGGTCAGTGTGTGATGAAAATGCAGAGGCGTTTGGATCCATGTGCAGGCAGGTGTTTATTAGAGACAAAAAACAGACAAGGGCAAAGACAGGTTCGAGTCCGAGGCCAGGCAGGGGTCAGAGACGTGGAGAAGGACAGGGTGGCGAGTAGACATGCTGGGCATACATAAAAGACAATGGCCAAAGAATGCTCAGGATTGAATGCAGGGCAAATACTTCGCGCCAATCGAAGGGATGGCGGGCATAATATACGATGAGACTTGATGGGTGATGAGAGCCAGCTGGCGGAGACGTGAGGGATCAGAATTCGGGAAAAAGCTCCCTCTGGTGATCGGAGGCAGAGCCGGATGGCTAAGGCCTGACAGTGCCCCCCCGCATGTAAATGGACATTGTAGTCGGGTTAGCCACGGAGTCCCACAGGGCTCAGTTCTAGGACCCATCCTGTTTACGCTTTACATGCTGCCTCTAGGGAACATAATCAAGAAACACTATTAATTTTCACTGTTATGCAGATGATGGACAGTTGTATCTATCCATGGCAGATCATCATCTCATCACCTCCTCCTTGCACCTGACATTGAGCTTCTCATTCTCTGACTCCATAATAGAACTGAAGTCTTCAGAGGGGTTTTTAGGGTTAGAAGTTTGAGAGAAAACTAATCCTCCCACAGGGAGCAGCTACAAAAGTTCATATGGCTATTTAAAGATTTCATGATAAGGAAGCTTGGGTGGAATCCTGAAAAGACAGATGTAAACAAACACACCTCAACGTGTCTGATTGATGGCTTAAATTCCTCTGGTGATCACAAAGAGAGAGCGTGAAGCATCTCAGAAGGTCTGAGCATCTGTCATTTACCAAAGGCTTTTATTTTGAAGACCCTGTTTCAGAGACATGCTCTCATTCCAGTCCCTGCCCAGTGTTTATTAATAAACCCAAACAGATCTTTGGTAGCCATGGTCACACATAGCAGCACCACGGCTGAGAGGGAGGAGGCCAACTGCTGTTACCCTCTCCCCAAACTCATCTGCGCTCATTTCCTCCCCACACTGAGCCAGCGTCGAACTCTAAAAAACAACTTCTTCCTCTGAGCCTCCATCGCCGGGGAGATCTGTGATGGATTTGTGATTCTCAGACGTAAGTTCTGCATGACTTCATCTGAAGGAATCCTGCAGTTACACATATGAAGCTCGCAGAGCTAAATTTTGATGTTTCTGCTGTTTGTCTGTAGAGTTTAAGCTAAATTATGTCAGAGCATATTCTTGGTACATCCTCTTGAAAGACAGATGGTCTGAAGTCCTCCCCAGAGTTTGGGACGCTCTAAATGTCAGTATGAGTGGCTCTGGATGGTTGTTTCTTAGTTGTGAAGGAGAAACTACTCAGAGGACAGTCTGTGTCCTGTCATTCCTCTGCAACAGTCAGGCTCACATGGTGTTAATGTGCTGCAGGAACAGGCCTGTCCCTACACGGCGGACTTCAGGAGTCTGGGCATCTCGCCTAGAGGAACAGCTGTCCGCCTAACATGCACACATGTTTCTGTCTGGCCAAGATATTAATCCAACTCCTGTATGATTGCAGCGTCAACACAATATTTTCAGCATCATGACCCACAGCTTTACAGTTCGCACCATCATCAGCTCAACACCTTGCAGCAGTTTGTGACTCATCAGGAAAAATCTGAGATTTTATATTTTTATGTTATGTTGCCTCTTTTCTTGTATTTAATGTGGTTTAAAGACCCAGTCCAATAAAAATGGCATTTTTAACATGTTCTAGTAGCATTTTCTGAAGAAAATTTAGATGAAAACTGTTTCTGAGTATTTCTTTATTCAAATAAAAAATACTGTTTGAAAAAGTCCATATTTGTAACGTAGGAAATACGTTGTTGATCTGCTCCATTCTGATGCATCCACTTGCAATATAGATCCATGAACGTCTTCCTCGTCTGAGCTGAAATCTGGATCAAAGCTGTACGACTGGATAGCTCCGACATGATCGCCGTTTTTGTTGCACTGTTAATGTTAGGTTGGGATCGTTAGAAGTTATAAGATGGCGGGAGATTGTGTAAACAGAGAGCTTTCAGTTTTGGGGGATGGGAAGGGTGGGGCGGGGTTGCTTCACCCACAACTTAGAGGTTAATTTCGAAGGAACTTCTGCTGCTCTGCAGAAACTATGTCCTTGAAACATCAATAAAGTTTTTTTTATTTTACCTGAAAACACCATAATCATAATTGAAAGACCACTGGCAACACTTTTATAATAGTTTAAAAGATAATCAAAGTGGGACTTTAAAGCAAAACCTAATGCATTCTTCCATAACAAATGTACAAATGGATGAAGCTTTGAATGCTGAAAGTGATTTTTAGAAAGAAAAGTCTCATAACACTGCTTTATATGTACAGTTTTTGTTGTCAGTTTCTTCAATTTAAAAAAATTCTTACTTCCAGAGAAAAAAAATGATCATGACCTTCTATCAGGACACTAACACTTGCATCTGCTGGTTTTAGGGTTTGGCAGCTTTTTGACAGTCAAACAAGGAACCAAGTTAAACTGATGTATGACAACAAGGATGACTGTTCTTCTGGTTTCTCACCACTCTTCATCCAAGAGGAAGATTCAAACAGATCAATAATGGAACAAGGAGAGTGCAGCAAACAGCCATCAGGACCTGGCTTAGCAGAAACACAGCTCAAAGAATCTCAGATGAAGCCATACCTGCAGGAGATGGATGACTTACTGAAGAGCTACTCTGAGCTGACTGAAATTTCTACGAGTTCTCATGAGTTAAGCAAAAGTGAAATGAGTGAGCGATCAGAAAAGGATTCTAGAGAAGCTTCTGAAGGATCTTCCATGTCTCCCCAGGCTTATTTGTCCACCAGCTACATTCACACACATATGGATAGAGCTGGAGCAGACGTCACAGCAGAACCAGGACTCAGCTCGAGTTCTCTTAGCAGCAGAGGTGGTGCTACAGAAGCTTCTCCTCTCACTGCAGCAGGAAACAGACTGAGTCAAAGCATGGTGGAATATGAAGGCCAGCTCATGGGAATGCTGACAATGCTGGAGAGGTGCATGGAAGAGGCTGGCATGGACTTTGAGCCTGAAGACTGGACACCAGATTCAGCTCAAGAGTATGTGCACATCAGCCAAAATTCTCGTTGTTACAGAGGCACCACCCTTGGAGCTCTCATCCAAGAAGAGATGGAGACGGATCCAAAGCAGTTTGAATCTCAAGAAGAAGACACAGTTTCCATAGACGACGAGAGCACAACAAGTTTGAGTAGAAACCAGGAGAATCCTCCACCCAGCTATGAAAAAATGGACTGCTTTGCAAAGGAGAAATCAAAAAGTCTTCATCAGCCACACTTTTTGTTTTCAGGTCTACTGCTGTCCACAGAACAAATTGAGGAAGAATCACAATTCTGTGATAAAACACTAGACACAGGATTGAGTGGGATAACCTCACAAGAAGAAGCTGAGAGCCGTGAATTCAGTCAGGAATCCTCTCTGAGTAGATCAGGAAACCTTGATTCTGAGATGGATGTCTGTATTGATCAGGTGCAGCAGCTAGAGAGGAAGAGGAGGGAACTGTTGGTGGAGGTCCTGTGTCTGCGAAGCCAGAAAGATGAAGAGGAGGAAGGACAGAGCCAGCGTGAAGAGGAGTCAGAGGAGCTGATGGAAAGCAAAGTCCTGGAGATGACGAACATTTTCAAGAAGGAAGAGGAAGCAAGACGAGAGGAGAGGAAAAGGGAGATTCAAGGTCTGAAAGAAGAGAGAGCTGAAGAGGAGAAGAAGATGTGGAAGGCGGACCTGGAGAAGCAGGGGCTGCAGGAGCAGATCAAGACACTAAAGACCAAGCTCTTCTCAATGGTCAGGGACTGTGTGTACACCCAGGCAGCTCTGAATGACCAACGCCGTCAGCTGGAACTGCAGAAGAGAGAAGAGGTAAAATCTCTCCCCAAAAGAAGAGCATTTTTAAACTGCTCCCATGTGAAGGTTTCCTATTACTGTTTACAGGAGAGATTAAAGGGCATCCTGCACCAGCTGACGGAGGACGGCTGTCGGCTCAGGTCAGATCATCAGCAACATCTCAAAGAACTGCAAACAAAGCTTGGTGCTCTGAAGTCAAGAACCTGCAGTTCTCAGGAGGAGCTGGGGAGGTGCAGGAGGCAGTCCTGTGGAGATGTGGAGCAATTCCTGCAAAGGGAGCGCAAAGCACTGGAGGACAGGTAGGAGCGAGAACATGGCTCCTCAACCTCCTTTGGAGGAGAAACGGTCTTGGCTATAAACTCAGCTGCTTCGCTTGTCCAGGTTTCAGCCCATTTTGCTGGCCTTGCTGAAAAGGAGAGATGCAACAGCTGGTGTTCTTCGGAAGGCAAAGGAACAGAGCCAGGAGCTGTGGGTGCAGCTTACTCCTCTGAGAGAGGAGGTTCAAAAACTGCTCCTGCAGAGGGCCTGTCTGGGGGAGAAAGTCAAACTCATTCAACTTCAGCAGCAGGAGGAGGCAGTGCACATTAAGGTATGAAAAGCCCAACAAACTACAGAAAGGAACATTACTGAAAGAGAACAATAAAAATAAGTGAAAGGATTCATGACTTTCAGGAAAAGCTGTTCCATCTGGAGGAGAAAAGCAGGACCCTAAAGATGGAGTTAGAAATACAGAGAAGAAAAAACAAAGTGATGGAGGAGACAAGGGAGATCCTCACCAAGCAGCTCCTGCTTTACAGGTCAGTGTTTTTACCCTGCATCATATTTCAAAGCTACAACAAACAAATCATAAAACGTGTTTTTTTTCCTTCCAGGGCTGCAAAAGAAGGTGGAAACAATCAAGAGGAGAAAACATGATTTTCAATTGTGACTTGATCTGTTTAATTTCTAGAGTGTCATTTTTTATTCTTTAGAATTTATTTTTGGACTTGCAGACAAAAAAGAGAAATCTTGCTTCAAGCAGTTGGTTTTAGTAGAAAGGGTTTTTGAGGTGAATAAAGTCCTGTGTTTATTTTATCATGTGACTCACATCTGTCTCCTCAGAACAGAAAGTCCTTCAGCTTATAAGGGCAACATGCTTGAAGCTCCAGCACTTAACAACAGGATGAAGTGACACTAAGCCGGGAAAACTCAAGTGTACCAATAAATCAAACGAAAAAAGCAGCAGTGCTCTGTAAAGTCTTCACTAAAAGCATGACAAGGAAACTTTAAGAGTACACGATGTTAAAAGAAATCTAAGGAAAATAAGAGAATAACGTTGGTTAAACATATTTTTGAATGTTTTATTAGAAAGAAAAAACAAAAAAATACAAACAAATAGACTTGAAAAATGCTCTTTGGGTTCTTCTGCAGTTTTTAATTCCAGAAGATGGAAATCCTTACTGTAGATTTTCTTTGAAAGAAGAATTCATTCTTCTACATTTCACTGATCTTTTTTCAAGAGCTCATTATTTCCTCAACTTTCTGCCTTTGGCATCAACAAAACAGACTTGATTCTTCCAATTTTCTCCTCTTGAAAAATATTTGATATTTAAAGAACAGAGTAAAAAAAAAACAGATTTTTTTTAAGCTTTCTGTGGATTTTATTCCTGATTTTGCTCTTCCTGCCTGGTCACAGGTATCAAACTGTCCTGTTCTCCAGTGAGTGTTCCTTCTGCTCTGGTCTGCAGAAACAGTCCGGATCATTGCTTCCTGTCAGTGTGAAAAATCTGGCTTTGGGCAGTGAAGCTGGCCCCCAGAGTGCTGATCATCAATAAATAGGTCATGAAGAGAGCAGCCTTTTGCTTTTCCAGAACTTCTGCCCTTTGAGTCCACAGAATCACTGTAAACAGTAAAGATTCAAATTCTGACTTTTCCTGATTGTTGACATTCTATACAAACAACTGAAGGCGTTAAAAATACCCAAAAGGTTTTCAGTTTCAGAGAAAACTGTTGGTTTGTACATACTAAACAAGTTTCTCTTCTTTTTTAGCATCTTCATAATTCACTTCTTCTTAAGCTGTGTGTCTCATTTTTACAGCAAGTAACTTAGTGTTAATAGGTCTCCCATATACAGTCCCTGCAGTTAACAATCCTGAGATGAAGCTCATAATCAGACGGGTACCAGAGACATGGAGGGGAATTCATGGGTAAAGTACAAATGAGTTATGGAATGGGAGCATCGATACTTTGTCATGCATACTTTGATGTCAGCTTGTCAATGTTTTAAAGCTGATACTTTCTAAAGTGTCTACAACACAAAACAATGTACTTTGTTTTAACTTCTGACAGGGATCACAGCTGAGGTGATCTGCACAGCCTCAGTCAAGCTTAATCCTTAGCAGCAAGAGCGACTGCAAGAGATAAAGGAGCAAAGTTTAGGGATGTTTAGATACAGTGGTTCCAGATGCCAGCAGCCTTTCTAAATATGCTTAGAAATCTTATTCTGACTGTGGAAGCAGCTAACTGGTACCACAAAGAAAATCAGAAAGCCTCAAATGCACCACCTGCTGCCTGCTAAGAGACACAACATCTGAGTTTCATAAACTTGAATAATCTTCTGGTGCAGGAAAAAAAAGGAAAACTAAAGAAGAAAAGCATACATATTTTTTTTTGTAAAGTACCCTAATATAAAGCTGAATAAAATTAATAATGTATTAATGTATTTCCAAGTAAAGATCTATCAGGGACGTTTGAGAAAATATTGACTGATATTAATGCAGGGTTAAAATACTCTCAATATGAGGCCATCTAGGGAAACAATTGATAAAGTAATGCACATTTATTCATTTTACACAAATTGGTGTACATTTCAACAGTATAGATTTTACTGTTGAAACTCATAGAAGACAATAAAGAAAAGGTTTTGGTTTTTCACCTTCATATTTTTTAACAAGAATCAGTTCCTCTTGCCTGTTGTCCTGTTGCCTTAATTGAGCCAGGACCTCCAGCATGCACTGGAACGGTTTGCAGCCGAGTGTCCCTCCTGGACTCCACCATGTGTGGCATGACAGACATCCACAAAGTGCTGTGCTCTCTGGCACCAGCCCAGAAGGACAAACCACAGGCGCTCTACTTTGTAAAGGGGAATATTTTCATTTCAGATATGTCAAACGTTTTCTTTTTTTCTTTTTCTACTCTTCTTTGACTGGCTTATCTGTGGATTGGACTGAAGATGGATGTGAGCTGAGCCTACGAGAGCCTGCCGCATGATAAACTCAAGGAGGTGATCCAAAAAGAAGCCTTCACCCACCGCTGCAACGCTAAGATCTGGGCCGATTCCCATGAAGTCCAGAAGAAAGCCTTCAGCAAACAGGTGCAGATCTAGAAGAAACCTGGAGAAATATGAAAACTTTTAAGTAAACAACCTCCCATCAAGGCCCCTGCGACAGACTGGCGACCAGTCCAGGGGTGTCCCCTGCCTTTGCCCATGAGTCGCCGGGTTAGGCTCCGGCAACCCCGTGACCCCGAAAGGGAAAAAGCGGATTGGAAAATGAATGAATGAATGAACCTCCCATCAAACCCTTACACAAGACTGAAAAAAAGTAAATATTTGATTAAAACATCTTATTAAATGTTTCTGTTAAGTGTTGGTGTTTAATGTGAAGCACTTTGAGCTATACTTGTTAAAGAAATGATAAAGTTTGATTTGATTTGATATTTGTAGTAGAACTATAGAAGTTTGTCACAAATACTTGTTTGATGGCAGTTTGCTTCAGAAAGTGGAATGTTGTTATTATCTGGCAATACATCATACATTAGCATCTAGGTTCCTTATTCCCATCATTGTGGAGGCGTTTCTTAGAAAAAGTGGATTCATGTTGGGAAAGATTAACGGTTTAAAAAAATTGTATAATAAAAATGTTTATTCTAAAAGTTGCTATTTTTTTAAATGCTTACTGAAGATGCAAAATGATTTAATGTAAAACTTGCACATTATATTTTTCTTAAAAACTCAACATCTTAAAATGTATTTCTACATGGGGACTAATGAAATCATACAAAAACAAACCATATAAAGGGTTGAAGTGGTGCTTCAACCCTTTAACTTTTCAACACCAGAGCTGTTGCCGGTGAATCTTAACATGCTCTTTGGCATACCTTAACTCTTTATCCAATTATGCAATCAACATGAATCAGCGTATTCTGACGCAGAGAAAAGCAGCTTTTAATCTTTGCTTTGTGCCAAAATGCAATACATTATATTACTTGTTGCATGTCGGCGCAAAACCGCATTTCTCTGCAACAGAATCAGCTGATTTACATTGATTGCATAAACACTTGGCCACTGTCAAGTGTTGCAAGGTATCTTTTCTCTGCCTCAAATCTGCTGGGATTACCTTAATTGCATACACATTTGAAAAGTAGGTAGTTAAAAGAAAGTAAAAACCGGAGCTCTGCTGTTAAACTCGTGTTTAGCTCGAGCTTTAGCTCCTGTGATGGCATTTTTTCTTCAACTGTTTATTCAATCAACATAAACCAACTGATTTTGACACATAGAAAGCTTTGTGCTGATATTCAAAAATTTACATTTGAAAAGCGTTCACACAATTTACATAAACTAGCTGATTCTGATGCATAAAAAATCAGCTTTGTGCTGGTACGGAGCACTGTGTGTACAGTAACGAGGAGGCGGAAGGCGTTTGGATCCATATGCACATGTTTTAATGGCGTAGCACAGGAGCAAGACATAGACTTAGTCAGATTTCAGGCAAGGGTCATAAAACACAATGGCAAGACTGAAAAACGAACAGTCAAGGGTCAAGGCACTAGGAAACAGATAAAAACAGACTGTCAGCTAGGCAAAACAAGACTGCGCACTAGTGATGAGGCTGGAGTGAGTATATATGCTGGTTGACATAATGATAATGATGAACAGCTGTGCAGGAAAGAGTCAGTACTCTGGCGAGAGCTCCCTCTGGTGGTTGGAGGTAGGAGTTGCTGACTGATCATGACAGCATGTTAGTATTTAGTAGTAAAAGTATTCAGTCAGTTAACGTAAACTAGCCAATTCTGTCAAGGGAAAAAATAAGTTTTTGGCAATATGCAACACTTTACAGTAGTGAAGTTTTTATGCAACATAAGTCATCCGATTGTGACACATAGAAAAGCTACGTTGTGCTGAAATGCAACACTTTATAGTAGTGATATGTTTACGCAATTAGGATAAGCCAGCTGATTCCGTTAATGTCTTCTGATGAAAACAGTGTTTGTTTTTTCAGTAAGATTCTGATCTGAGGGTTTTTACATCCCAACTGTTTTCTGTCTATAAGGTTTTGGCAAACTGAAGTTTATTAGTTTCTCTCTCTTCTTCAACTGCAATACCAATCTCAGCTGTTTTTTTAGGTAAACCAATCATGAATTAGTACACATTTTTAAAAAGTCACACTGTTTAAAAGCCACTTTAGTTTTGAAATGACATCCACTGACTTTGAGGGTTTCCAACTGGTTTTGTTAAAACCTGTTTGTTTCTAGATGTTTGTAACTTATCTTGATTCTTAGTTTTTTGCAGTAAAGATAATGTTTTTTTTTTTTTCGTCTTCATTTTGTGGGATTGTAACAAACTGAAAACCGACTGATTTTGTGTTTCTGACTCAGGTCGATTTCTCGGAGAGTAACATGGAATCCACCAGCATGAACGCTTGTAATGTCCCCCCAGAAGAGCAGCAAAGTCCATTACTCCATTCTGGTGAAGCAAGTGCCATGAACATCTGCATGTGGTGTCTTTCATACAAGCGTTCCAACATTTAATTGTTTTACATTTCAAGTCGTCTCCTTCAAACATGCTTTCTGCTCAAATCTTTGAGGCAAAGATACCATGCAGTTCTTCACACAGAGGCTCACAGGCAGAGTGGTCCAGTGTGGAAAGAAGTAAGTTCTTTATCTCAGTTGATTCAAATTCATCTCCTCATACATGGATGAAGTTGCTCTTTTCTTGATTTTGTAAGGAGTTATATTTTGGTCTGTTTTCAGGACATACCATCATCAGTGCTGAGGGATTCCTCAGGGCTCAGTGGTGTCCTCTCTGCTGTGCTGTCTGTGCAATGGTCACATGGAGAATGTCCTCTTCAGAGACCTCACCAAATGCTAAGGGTGGGTCAGTTTTCTATGGAGACGCCCTTACGCATCAGCAACACAAGGGGGCAATCTTCAGTAACTAATGGTTGTTAAAATTTAATTCAAACATGTAAGTTGCATGTAGTATGGTACAAATAGCAGATGATAATAATAACAGCAATATTAGAAGATCTGCAGTTTTAGCATGTCAATTTTATTATAATATTATTCTAATCTCGTAAACCTACAAAACTGTGGGAATAGGTCATCATGGCCTGGATTATGAAACCATCTTCCCTCTGCTTAGCTCCACAGTGAAGTATATATATATGAATGGAATGAAAATTGTAATTATTCTCCAAACTTCATAAAGTAGGTAAGGTAAGGGAGCAATAAATTAAAAACTTTCTGATTACTAGCAAGCCTGGCAATAAGCCTGTCCAGAGAGGCATGTTTTAAGCCTAACTTTGAATATAGAAACTGTCTGCCTCTCTTACATGAGCGCTCCAATATTCTCTTAACAAACCACAGAGACTGTCACAAAACAGCAGGATTTAAATACTCAGATTAAATGACACACAGGTGGACTCTATGAAGTCATTAGGTCAACATTTGATCAGTCACCAATCATCAAGCAACTTCTGAAGGCAATGGGATGCACTCAGAGAAAAGGCGACTGAATACTTTTGCACACTGCACTTTTCAGTTTTTATTTGTAAAGAAAAATTGAACTCTTCTATAATTTTCTTTCCACCTCACAAGTGCGTGTCACTTTGTGTTGGTCTTTCACATAAAAGTCCAATAAAATATATTTTAATGTTTGTGGTCATAATGTGAGATGATGTGGAAAAGTTCAAGGGGTATGAATACTTTTACAGTTAGCAAAATGACCTAGTTTTTTCTGGGTTTCGGAGGTCATTAATTGTTATCCAGGTCTTGATGTCTCTAATGCAGGCATTACGTTTTTTTATGTTGTCATTCTACTCAGGTTTAATGGATAAATACAACTGTGAATCATCTGCATAACAGTGAAAATTAATACTGTGTTTCCTGATTATGTTTCCTAAGAGCAGCATGTAAAGCAGGGGTCGGGAATGTATGGCTCGCGAGGCAGGTGTGACTCTTTTGATGATTACATCTGGCTCGCAGATCGGCGGGAAAAGGCGCCTGAGGTTAATGCCATATTTAATGTCATATTTCCAGCTGTTCTCATCTAAGTAGGCGACTTGCACCCGCCCCTTTTCTCGCAATATTAGTGACTGATGTATAATAATTGACGTCCACCTGAGTGATTTCAAACACGCATTTTAGCTCTAAGCTAACCCTTCGATGAAGAAGATGGCAAAAAGAAAAAAAGATGAGGAGCATGGTACATTTCAGGATGAATGGACCGAAGAATTTGCCTTTGTGGAGAGGGCAGGTTCTGCGGTGTGTCTAATTTGCAATGAAAAAATTGCATCAATGAAACGGTCGAATGTAAAGCGACACTTCAACACACGCCATGCTACCTTTGCATCAAAATACCCTGCAGGAGACAGCAGAAACAAAGCATTCCAAGAGCAACTGAGCAGGATGCAAGCTAGCAAGCAACAACTCTGTGTTTGGGTCCATCAAAGTGATTGTGATTCCGCTAGCCCTTTTTGGATCTTTAGCAATAGTGAGGAATGGAAAATCATGCACAGATAGCGAGTATGCTAAAACTTTCCTGCTGGATGTAGCCAGTGAACTTTTTGATGATCTTCAGAACAAAGACAAGATAATCAAACGGATCAAAGACATGCCTCTGTTGGCAAGAACTGTTCATGATCAGATCATTGTGATGGCAAACCAAGTGGAGGAAACGCAAGTGAAGGACATAAATGCAGTGCCTTTGTTTTCATTGGATGAGTGAACAGATGTAAGACATTTATCGCTGTTCAGTGTTATTGCAAGATATGCTTCTGGTGACACATTGAGCGAAGAAAGTCTTGCTGTACTGCCAATAAAAGGTTCCACATGGAGTTTGCTCAAGAAAAAAAAAATCTACCTACAGATAAACTTCTATCAGTGTGTACTGGTGTTACACCATGTATGGTAGGGAAAAACAAAGGATTTGTGACTCTGTGAACATGAAAATAGACCATGAAAATAGACCCATCCTAAGTTTCCATTGCATTCTTACCAGGAGGCACTTTGTGCTCAGATATGTGATGGGCAGCTAGGCGAAGTGATGTCGCTGGTCATTCGTGTATCAACATTTCTGTTGCCCAGGCCTTAAATGATGGGCAGTTTAAAACACTGCTGGATGAAGTTGGAAATAACTATCATGGCCTGCTTTTGCACAGCAATGTGCGTTGGCTGTCACGAGGGAAGGTGCTTATCCGTTTTGCGGCTTGCCTGAACAAAATCCGAACTTTCCTTGAAATGAAAGGCATTGAGCATCCTGAGCTAGCCGGAACTGAGTGGCTCCTCAAGCTTTACTATCTTGTGGATATGACTGAACATCTGAACCAGCTCAAAGTGAAAATGCAAGGCATTGGAAACACAGTGTTATCCCTTTAACAAGCCGTGTTTGCTTTTGAAAATAAGCTGGAGCTCTTTATCATGGATCTTAAAACAGGTCGTTTACTACATTTTGAAGAACTGAGACACTTTAAAGATGCATGCACAGCAAATAAGCCTACTCAAAACCTGGGGGCTGGCCCCCCCTCTTGGCTCCTCTCTCTTTGTCTGGGGTGGGGGGTGTGGGGCCTGGGGGGTCGGCTTTCGGGCGGTGCGGCCTCTGCCCTGGGGAGTCTTGGGCCCAATGCTGGGGGGGGCGGGGGGACAGTTGTTTCATCATCAGGGATCAGTCTGGTAGCTGTCCCCGACCTCCCCTCCTTCCTTATACGAACACTTATTAGGTTGGAGGGGGGGGCGTGCTTGCGGAATACCTCGAGGGGCCGATCCACTTGGCAGTGGTCCCCCCTCCCATGGTCTCCGCACAGTTTCGCCCCCTTCTCTTGGTTTTAAATGCACCTTAGACACGTAGGATCCTTGGTGGGGGGTGCTGGGGCATCACTGCCAGCAAGCAGGAGATGTCCTCTCAGTGCTCTACCCTCCAATTTTAACTGCACCGTAGACATTTAGGGCTCCTTGGTGAGAGAGTGATTGGACATCCCTGTAAGCAATCAGGAGATGTCCTCAGTGCCCTGCTCACCAATTTTAACTGCACCCTTTATTACACACACCTTTCAACCACAAGAAACACACCTCAACACACACACAAATACATTACACAAGGAAGGTGGGACTACTGATCTTCTGTCCCCTACCCCATCCCCGGTGGGGGGAACAGGACCTTCAGCAGCGGCGGCCTTGTCTCTTGGGTGTCGGCCTCCTGGGCCCGGCGGCCCCCTCCCCATGCAGGGAGAGGGATCCCTCAGTCCTCTGGCAAGTCCATGAGCGGGGGATCATATTCCACCTGAGCCTGGAGGGTGTTTGTGTCCTTGTGGTGCGGGTTCTGGTCCTTTCACTCGGGTGCTGGGCCCCTTCTAAGTCACAACATAGGATAGCCTGGTCAGGCTATGTACTCCTTCGGGGACCCCCACTTCTCTTGGTCATCCCTCCTCTAGGTGGGGGTAGCCAACAAAAAGAACACAAACAAAATTAATATTAATAAATTTTCGTTTAAATTACAAAAGGGGCTTATACCAACATACAATTTGTGTTCCCAATGATTTATAATCCCCGATTGTAAGAGTAAAATCTGTCTAATGCAAGAGGCTTTCAGCTCATATCTGTCTGCTCAGCTGTTGGACAGGACGAGTTAAAAAAAAACAAAAAAAAACCTTGATATCCACCAGCTAGCTGACTTCACATCCAATCTCCTGGCTTTGGACAGTTAAAAGCTCAGTTAAGTAAGCTGGAGCAAAACCATGAAGAGCTTTAGAAACAGAAGGCCAAATCTGAATTATTTCCTTCTTCCTACCACTCCATTTGTATTGGCATTTGTAGTGAAAGTGGTGTCCAAAATTGTTTTTTTAAGGGCCAACCCTCCAAACAGAGAGATACAGAGCCCTCTGTTGCGAGGGAGTTCCGCGTCACGGGGGACCACCAAGGAGAAGCGCTTTTCTTCATGATGCTTCAGTGATCTCTGGGTGACACCAAAGTACATTGAGTTGCAATAATCTATGTGAAAGGTGATCATGGCTTGGATGGCTGTTTCTAGATCACTGCGACTCAGGGAAAGGTTTAGCTGAAGCTAAAGAGTGCAAGTGATAAAAGGTCATTGTAACATTGTCAACCTATTTGCCAAATTTAAAACAGCTGTCAAAGACAACCTCCAGATTTCTAACAGGAGTAGAGTCAGCTGTAGAGGTGTCACCCAAATCAATTCTCTATGTTTTGACTTGTTAATATACAGAAAATTCTGGCTCAACTACTTTACATCATCAGTGCACTCCGTGAACATGTTTTGTGAGCTCTTTTTTCCCAAACTCAGGGCAGATATGTCTGCAGATCATTGGCGTAACAATGAAAAGAGACATATTGCCATGCAATGACAGAATTAAGCAGTAAATAAAAAGCAGGAACAAGGATAGAGCCTTGAGGTACCCAACAGGACAGAGGAGCCACAGATGAGGACGCCTCAACAAAAAACCTTCTCCCTATTAAAGAGAGAGAAGGTTAAACCTGTCAAGTGCACCATCTGCTGGAAGGGGGTGCCAAAAGACAATGATTAGGCTATGGTTTTTTTTATGACATTTTTTTTACAAGTTTATAACAGTTGGGCACACCACACATTTTGTTTAAAAATAAAAACGGAATAATAATAACTTTTCCTGCTGCAGCGCCCCTCCTTGCCTGATGCTGCTGCTGTCTAAGCTAGAGAAGGGGGTGGGTGGGGCGGTGTTGATGCTTCTCTTAAACTTTAAGGATGAAAAAGCAGCAAAACAAGATCTCAGGGACAGCTGTAAGCTCAAAAAAGGGAAGGAAGCGGAGAAAAACTGGCTCAAAGCAGAGGTTTGTCTGTTTATTTTCATTCAAATGCTAGGACCCCCCCCCCCCGGCAAAAAAAGAAAATGAAAAAAGTCAGTAGATCAGAATACCCAACTGTCTTTCTGTTTCTAATTGTTTTAAACTATTGTTACGGTCGGCTGCCAGTTAGCCTACTTTAGCTCTGAGTTAGCTTAGCTGTCTTTGTTATTTCCATCCATTTTCTTAACCCGCTATCTCCACGGTGCTGCCAGAGCCTGTGGCGGGTGCGCCCGCCCCTCCTGTCCTGGGTTGCTGTCCGGCTAAGCGGGGATCCCCCACGCTTTATTGTAAAGTTAGGCAATTAACATCATGAACCGGAAACCGTGCGAGCAAATGTGAAGCGCATCCGGTATAATTTTCACAATAAAACACTTTGACGTCACATTTAAATGGCACGTTCTCTCGTGAACCTACGTGAGTTCAGAGGTCCGCGAGATTGGCAGCAGAGGCTGTCTGCGGGAGGACCGCAAGCAATCTGTAGTCAGCGTGAGTTACCGACCGTTGCCAGACCACCCCGGCGACAGCACCGGAGCCAGTGCAGGTACCAGATCTACTCGGCTAGTCAAAACCATAGACATTAATAAAGAGTAGACACCGCATCGACCGCTGCTGCCTTTTGGCGCTGACGAGCCGTCGGGCCGCCATCTTGGTCCGGTCGCCGCTCCACTCAGTGTAACTTGTTTGGCAGAGACAATCAAGGGTCAGTGCGTTTAATCAGTCATAACTCGCTGAATACTAAATAGATTTTCACAACGTGTTTTTGTTGCAAACGTCATACATGTAGCTATGAAACAGAACACATGGTTCAGTGTATTTTATATTCATATTGGGCTTAGCAGTAATAGAATATTCTGATATACATATGAGATTGTAGCTACCATAATACTATGTAAAACCCAGGCATTTTGCAAAAGAAAAAAAAAGCACACACACACAAATTTATGATAGAGAAGCAAAAAGTACTATTCAGCTTATTCAGCTATTCAGTTTTAATAAATGAATAATATAAACAATATAATTCATATATTTATAGAGAATCAATATCATTCATATATTTATAGAGAATCAATATCATTCATATATTTATAGATATAGATACAGCATCAATATAATTCAGAAAGAGAGAGAGAATGAGAACAACCAGAAATGACTAGTCTTGATAACAAGATTGACAAATGACAAATAATTAACCATATTTACATATGTACAAAGTTGCTCATGGAAACTTTGAGCTAAAAACCCTGAAGGAGGACTGCTTTGCAGAGCTTTTTTCTTGTGCTCCCTTTCTGCAGGTCAAGGGAGGTGAGTTTGGCGATGTGGTGCAGCCTTAGCTTCAAAAACACAACCAATGACAACAAGTTGGAATGATGGTTGTCAATGCCAAATTGTGTCTCCTCAATGTGTTCCCCAAGCAGAAAAACATCTTCTGTTCCAATCTCCTCACGGACGATGTGCAGAACTGTTGACACCTTTGGAGCTTGCTTTGTTGAAGCCTGGCGAATCACTCTCAGCCGCTCTCAGCACCTTCACTGTGCCTAGAGATGGAATCGCTAGCCCACCATTGTTTTTCAGGCTTTTTCATCATCATTAGTCGAAGGACCCCGAGTCGTTCTGACAGGTGGAGTAGATCTGGTACCTACACCGGCCTGCATGTGGTGTGAGCCCGGCCTGAAACTTCTCAAATATAAAATTCCCATATAAAAAGGAATGCAACTGCTAAATAAAACAATGTTTTCTTAAACTTAGATAAAAAAAAAGACTAATGGGAAACAGCTCTAAATTATGGAGAGAAATTGGGGCCATTAAGAATTGCAACCCAAATAAAACAACTTGAAAAATAGGCTAAAAAAATGAGTGTCTGAAACTTTCTGCAATTCTAATATAAACTGAGTAGACTGTGCTGTCCTGTCTCTGTCCGCCCTGCCATGACTTTTTGTGGTCGCAGGAGGATGAAACAGAAGCACAGAGGAGCGCTCAGGGGTGTCTGAATTGTTGCATGCAGGGAGTTTTATTCATTCATTTTCATTTTCCAATCCGCTTTATCCCTTTCGGGGTCACGGGGTGGCCGGAGCCTAACCCGGCTAACCATGGGCGAAGGCAGGGTACACCCCTGGACTGGTCGCCAGTCTGTCGCAGGGGCCACAAACACACACCCATGCACACTCACATCCACACCTAGGGACAATTTAGAGAGACCAATTAACCTGCGAAGCATGTTTTTGGACGGTGGGAGGAAGCCGGAGTACCCGGAGAAAACCCACGCATGCACGGGGAGAACATGCAAACTCCACACAGAAAGGTCCCCCAGCCAGGACTTGAACCGGGAACCTTCTTGCTGTGAGGCAGGAGCGCTAACCACTGCGCCACCGTGCAGCCCCGCAGGGAGGGAGTTTTAAAAACTAAAAAACACAACATTACAGGCATTTTCTGACCGTAATTATTCAAGGTCCCGGAGTTAATGGGTGCCCCAGGACTGAAGTTACCACCCTCAGATTCTGATTTGTCCTTCGTGTTAGCCCCACCCCTACGCACAAGAGAAAGACCAAAAGTTTCAACTTTCAGATTAAAAACAAACAAAAAAAGAAAAATAGAGTTGAAGGTAAAAAAAAGTTTTGATACGGAAATTTGGAGTTTTAAAACTTAAACACAGAAAATTTGAAGGTGAAAATAATGAAGTTTATATTTATGGTTTAGATTTGCAGAAAGTTTTAGAGACTTTATTTAATGTATCTATTTTTTGCCTAACACCAATATTTTCAGCTTGAATTGTTCAAGTAGTTTTATTTGGGTTTCAAATCTTTATGGCCTGGTGTTCTCTCCATATAAAATAAGAGGATTTCAGAAGAGGGTTTTTAAGAAGAGGCTTAACCTCTTGCATGGTTAAAAACAACTCCAGAGCTTAAGAAGTGTTAATAAAATACAAAAGTCCAGGTCCTACAGTATCAAAAGCTGTCTTTAGAATTTGATCAGGAGTCACATCAAGACAGCTGTTTGTGGGCTTGAATGATTTGACAGTTTGAGAAAGAGTTGAAAGAGAAATCAACTCAAAATGATCCAACACATCAGAAAAAACAGATACCATTGTAAAGTCTCTGTTAACAGCTGGGTTTAAGATCTGTCTGACAATATTTACTTTATCAGTAAAGAAAGAGAGAACATTATCACACACCTTCACCACAGATGTCCAGCAGCGTCTCTTTGGGCAAATTAGCGAGTGCATTATCTAATGAAGATATTAGTTCAAATTTAATATAACTTAAATGCTTTGAATGAAATGAAAGAAAATAAAACATTCAGTCGTGTTGTGCTTAAACAATGAGAGATTTTTTTTTCAATTAAAAAAGTAAAAAATACCAAAGGTTCAAATATAAATTCAGGCAATATTTTTGAATAGCTTCCAAATCATGTGACCCAAAGACTCCAATTATATTGTGCATTGTGACACTGACATCCCAACATTCGACACACCATTTATTTTGCAATCATAGATGACACATATTTTAAATAAATGTATTATATCAAAGGTTCGTAGATGGATTATTGCAATTATTCTCAATAGCATCCAAACCATGTGATCTGGAGACTTCAAATTCTTATCCCAAATTGTGGGACCTACTTTTTTATAAATCAAACACAACACTTTATTTT
Organism: Adrianichthys oophorus; assembly: GCA_036245035.1. Classification (NCBI taxonomy): domain Eukaryota; kingdom Metazoa; phylum Chordata; class Actinopteri; order Beloniformes; family Adrianichthyidae; genus Adrianichthys; species Adrianichthys oophorus. Next base: position 1,662,737 of record BSAI01000019.1, read on the forward strand.
GCAATCATTGATGATGAATATTTAATATTATTTGTTATATTAAGATTTAAATGGCCCACATAAGTAAGTAGTAAGTAGGGCCCATAATTCAAGGTTCTGTTTGGGTCATATGGTTTGGAAGCTAATGAAAAAAATATCAGAATTCATATGTGAGCCTTTGGGATTTTAGTATGATAGAAATAAATATTTAAATCTAAACAACCTCTTGATGATTACACATTTCTCTAATGAGAAACAGAGCATTCAAATTTGATAGATATAGTTAAATGGTTTATATCGTTATGGCCTAATAACTATCGTGATCTAAAAAAATTCCCTATCGGCCATCCCTACTTCTGGATGTTGCTGTGATTTTGTTTGAAGATGACATCAGCTCAGAGACATTCAGGAACAGCAGTTTAGGAGCTAAGATGAAGGTTTTTATGGTCAGAATTGCAGTACAGCGTCTAGTGAAAGAGATCCATAAAGACCAAACATGAAAACACAGAGCAACTTTCCTGGAATACTTCTTTTCTTAAATGTGGACTTTGAGATTCTGCATCCATAATGGCCAATCGGAACATTTTCAGGTGTATTTAACAGTTTTATTACCAGTCGTTAAGGGATTTTACAGCTCAAATGGGTGAATTTTACAGTTCATCTGCACAAAGGAGAGAAAATAAAGTGCCCTCTCACTATATGCTTTCATTCTCTGGTCAAGTAAGCGCCGCCTGGAGAGGCTTCTAGGAGACCTGAGGCTTGCCAGGGTCTGACAGGCCATAACCCAGGGCCTCTGATGGATTTCCAACCTGAATAGATGTAAATCTCCATGTAGAAGCTGTCACAGGAAAGTAAATGTCTGAGCAGTTTGAAAAGCACAGCTTCCACATGGGGATTTATTTTTGTGATTAAGTGATTAAAAAAACAAGCAAAACAGTTTTTTTTTCTCCCAGACTGACGTGATGAACATTCAGACGAAGTGTTTGATTCTCTTCAAACAAAATTGATTCTTACATGTTCTGTAAAACACAGTAAATAGGTTTAAGTCTTCTCTTAAAAAACACTTTAGCAATAAAACTTGGGGATAACCTGGTGTCGTAAAACAATCACAAGTTGATGAGTTAAAGCTTGAAAAGAATCCAGCCACTGTCACGGAGCCTGACTATTTCCTCAAACGCCTGTATCTCTGGACTTTGATTCACTCTCTGGTAGTTTTCCACAAAGAAGATATGGTTAGGCTTTAAAGATAGCTTGTGTGCAAATACGTGCACAGAAATATCATCAGCCTCAAGTGATTTCTTGTACTGTCAGCTGAGTACACAAAGTGCAGCCAAGTGAAATAAAAAAACCCTGATATTTGAAGTTCAGAACTAAAACCAGCAGGATTGTCTGTTTTAGGATGATTTTCTCAGCTGAAATAAATGACCAGACCACGGGTTCAAGCCTTTGGATTCCTCTGTTCCTGTTCTTCAATCTCAAAGGCGCTATTTTCGTAGGGGTTTAGGTGGACTGCAGCCGATGACCTCTTGACTCTAGAGCAGATCAGTCTGACCAGAGCCACCAGAGGCATGGGAAGCACTGGAACGGTGCAGAGGAGGATGATGATGGCGAACACCCAGTCCGGATAGTCCTTCACCTCTGTTTGAGGGAACAGTTCCTAAAGAAGAAAAGCAGAATGTTTGGAACCAATGAAAATCAGAATTGGAGAACATGTTTGCTCACGGAAATCAGATGTGTTAGTGCAGGTTCTCTGTTTAAGTGTAAACACTGCCATCCGAAACTGGTGTGGGACATAGCATTCAGTCCTGACCCGATCAGGTTTCAGGGAAACACAAAGAGGCCGCAGTTATCCGAACAGATTTCAAGCTTCTCGTTATTCCAATTTTAGAAGCCACATCACTTATGTAGTTCAAGAATCTTACACTATGTGTGAAAGATTCCTGTGTGAGGAAAACAAGGACTCGTGCCTCAACTAAAACTTAATAAAAGCTCTCCAAAACCAAAATGTCAAGCAAACAGTGGATTTTTTTTGTTTTAGCTGCACCGATGTACATCTTCACGTTTATAAGTTTAAGTTCCAATGCTGAAGCTAAATGAAAATGACTTGTTGCCTTTCTGTTGAAGATGTTGGTAATAATCGGGGCCTGAACTGTAACCAGGCAAGAAGAAGGGAACAGCATGAAGGAGTCCACCACAGGTTTAGAACAGACTGGAGCACACAGAAACATCCTGACAAACAACGGTACGACAATGAAACAGGAAAATCTGCTGAAGCGAGAACAAAACCAGTCAAATAAGATTCAAAATAACTCGTTTTACTAAAACCCTGCATGTGTTCAACACACATGCCCTCAAAGTATTACTACAGTTGGTTCTTACTGACTTTATCCAAGGGAATGTCTGCTCTCAGCAGCTTTATCAACAGTTTATCATCACCAATCCTTCGCCCAACAGTAGCTGGGACCCCGAAAGGGAAATAGCAGGTTAAGAAAATAGATGGAAGGAAGGAATATTAGCTTTTTCTGAAACTGTACAAAAATACACCAAAAAGGTGTGGAAAGAAGCAGCAGAAATGAAAGTCTAAGCCTTCCGCTACACTTGCATGTTGAATTTTGTTCTCACTGCAGTGCTCAGTGCTGGCATTCCTTCAAAGCATTTGAGATCACAAAGTAGCCTTGCCTTGATATACTAATGTTGTAACTCAGTAAGCTGTGACGGGCAGTTTTATCAACATCAGCGAGAATTATGCATAAACATGCAACGTTGCAAAGAAAATTTCCATAAACATCTCCAGAAACTTGGATTTTCATGCAACCTGAAACTTTTTGTTATTTTTGCTAACTTAAGAGTTAACAGCTAAAAAAATACCATGAATGTCACTCGATTTGCTTACATAGGAGGGGTTCCATGTGGGATATGTCGGATGTTTCTGTGCTTGGACAATCACGTAGGCGACCAACACCACCAGCAGCATCACTGGACTGATCACTAACCAGCATGCTTTCCAGTAGATGTTGGGCCTCCTCCCAGTCATAAAATAAATGTCATCACTGAAACTGTCAGAACAGAAGCAAGAAAGCATCACTTCATTAAAACTGTGGGGCTTAACAAAGACAATGGAGAGAGATAGGAAAATAATTACGTTTTCATTCCACGGATGTAAATCACTCCGATAATATGAAAGAATGCGATGATGAGCAGAGGGACTGAGCCTACATAGCCGTTAAAGACCTCCACCCAGTAGTTTCCTGAACCCAGGCTGAAGATGAGGGCTACCCCGAAGGATATCAGGCACAGGATTCCTAAGAAAACAAGACGACATTAAATTACACATTAAATAAATAATTAGATCTTTGTATAAAGTTTTCCCTTTAGTTGTCTAATATCACGTTTATACTGGGCTCAGAAACATGCATTCGAGCGACTGCTTCCAATAAAGTATCAGGTCACGACAGACCAGTGTGAATACCATATGCCAAAAGCGCATTGAAAAACCCACATTCAGCGCGTTCTTTATTGTGCCAAACATGAACGGTGTGGACATAGCATAAGATAAAACGCAGGTACCTGACAGAAGTTCATTGGGGATCCTCTTGGGGACCAAGTGGAGTTCTTTGATGGGTGTGACGACACCTTCTAGGTTACCAAACATGGAGGAAAGGCCCAAGCTGAAGAGCATGACAAAGAACAACACGGCCCACACCTGAGAACCAGGCATCTCTATCACTGCTTCTGTGAACACGATGAAAGCCAGGCCAGTACCTGAGGCGCTCTGATAGCGATTCGGAGAATGTGGGAGAGATCAAAGGGAAAAGATGGTTGTGAGAAAACTGGATGTCGAACAGTATTTATAGTAGTTTCAAAGTACAGTACCTGGTCAAGAAATGTTTGGAGGTCACACTCCCTTAGATTCAAATTTTGGACTTGATCTGGAAATTTCTGATTCAGATGATCATACCACTGATTGTAGTTCTCCAATGTGATATTCTGGTCTGAAATCTCAAAGTGGTTGGTCAGAGTCAGGATGTTTCTGTTGAAAAGATCGGAGGGAGATTTGACAGAGATGTTACATGTTTACGTGTAAAAGAAAATGGCTCTGGAATTCGAATGCTTACCTTTCTAGACAAGAGTTGAAGGCAGATCTGGCTTTGAATCCCATAATGGAAAATATCGGAATGGACCCATAGAGAGACGTTGCACTATTTATCACACCAACAAGAACGGCGTCTCGCTCACAATCATTTCTGAAATGTAAAAATAAAAACAATGAAGCTTTATTTGTTCACTGTGAAATGTTCTGGTTTTGTTAAGAGACTGTACCTCTCTGAATTATAGCTCGAGAATGATATAAGACCTCCAAAAGCCACTGAAAGAGAGAAGAAGATCTGAGTTGCGGCATCTAGCCACACCTGTGGATTCTTGAGTATCTCCCACTGGAACAGGAAGAACATCACATTTAGAACATCAGGACTTATTGTGGAAACCCATAAATTAGTCAGACTTACATCTGGAGTGAAAAGGTAAACCAAACCATCTGTTGCTCCGGGCAGAGTGAGGCCACGGACCAGGAAGATGGTCAGTACCAGGTACGGGAATGTGGTTGTCACATATACAGCCTGAGAAAGTTGATAGAAGGAAATTAAAATCCTGCACAGATTTTATCTGACACAAGTTAGCAGCATCCTAAGCTAACCTTCCCAACAGAATCAATGCCTTTAATGAAACAGATGTAGACTATACTCCAGGCACTGGCCAGACAGACCACCAGCCACCACTGCAGGGAGCCACTAGTATCAATGTTTGGTGTGATGTTCAGGGTCTTGCGATACCAGAAATAATTCACTGGAGTGCTTTTCTCACATTCTTCATTGATACCTGTGCAGAGACACCATCAAGAGATGAAACAACCATTTAGCATTTGGACAAGACAAACAGGGACAGCTATCTTTTCTTCTTGTCTGTTTAAAACAAATGCAGTTTGGTTTGTTGATGCTTTAGCAGGAGAATGTGGAAAACATGGAGCTTGTTTTAAATTAGTCAAAACTTTGATGCCATTTTGGCTGCAAATTGAATTTCAAATTGGAGATAATCTACCATGTAGGACCAGAACTTCTTTTCTAACAGAGATGTCATGTGTTTCACCAACAGTTTATAGTTTTTGTCTTTATTCACAATGAAACTAAACACAGGCACTCTGACAGTAAAACAGGTTTCAAGCAGATGAATGTCTTCAACTGAAAGTCTGTACAAATGTTAATAAATCTGACTCAAATAACTCTTATTTTTTATGGCTTTAAGTCACTGTATTAAAAGAAGTCTGCAGATTTCACATGAACCTGTTACCTTCTGTGACCTGATCATATCTCCAGTGTCCTTTTGGCATATTTTTTAAATGTATTTTACAGATGTCAGGCAGCATTTGATAAGCTGGGAACGACCACTGGTTTTTATTGAAGGGCGTGTTTACTTCTTACCTGTCAGGTTTTCAGTGAGTGGACAGTAGCTCCATGGGAGTGGCTCTTGGAAAGAGTGAAACAAGTACCAGAGCACCCAGGCAAGGATGGTATTGTAAAACATGGCCACCAGGAAGGAAACTATCATTGAGGCGATGCCTGTGGACACAACTTTTTATCTGAACTCGTTTGATCGTGACAGATATTCTGTTTTTGCATTTCAAAAAAATAAACACTACAGAGAAAACTTTTGAAGAAATGTTTCAAAACCAACACAAATATGTGTTTCCAGAACATGTTTTCCTTAAACAATAATTAAGGCCACATACCAACGCCACCCAGCAGCGGGGAGATGGAGTTCCAGACTCCGATGCTGCTCTTGCGGAGCCTCTGTCCTATAGCCAACTCCAGGTAGAGCAGGGGGAGGCCCTCAAACACCAGTGCTATTAGGTATGGGATGAGGAATGCTCCTGATAACAACAAGAAGTTACCTTGCTGTTAGGAACAAGGAGGAACTGCCTATCTTTACTGTGCTACTTTCATGAGCAGCGATACTTTTGAAGGCTTTGAAAAAAATGAAAAAAATTGTACATCGAAAGCTGAAAAAATTGCCATTGAATCAATCATTCACTTTATTTGCATGGCTCCTTAACATGACCACAGTAAAACTTGGGGCCGTCCTGTAAACTCAGCACTTTAAAAAGCATTTTTTTTCTTTTGACCATAACTGATTGCTTTCAGTGTAGCTGTTTATTTCTTGTAATTCCCTAAAAATACTGTCTGTCTAAATTTAAATTAGGACTGAATTGAAAAAAGGAGTTTGGACTCAATGTGTTGTTTTGACATTTTGAAATTCATCGTTCTACTCTGTTTGTGCTGTTCATTTTTTATTTTAAAATAAGCAAATGGAAAGAAAGCATTAAAGTTTCATGCTTTAAGTTTTGTCATGAATGAAGAGCAGCAGAGCCTCATGCTGTGTCAAAAGCCTGACAACAAAAATGAGTTTCCAGAGGTTTTTTAAAGTGAGGATGCAAGATATGACGGCCTAAACAGGGGTCACTCTCCATTCTGCATTCTAAAAACAGAATCTCAAAGACCTGAAATGACACATGGAATTTTAAAACTGCATATTAACAATGACAGCTTTTCTTTAGGCTGGATCATAACAATAAGTCAAGACTGGTTTAAGAGTTGCAAATTTGGGAAATGTCAACGTGAAAGATAAAAACTGGGTCAAAAACTGCATCTGTGGTTCATTCTCACCTCCTCCATAGATCTGACATAGGTAGGGAAAACGCCACACATTTCCAAGCCCCACTGCAAAACCGATGCACGTTAGCAGGTATTGGACCTTGTTGTCCCATTTGGGTCTCTCCTCCACCTGCGAGTCTTGAGTTTTACCCATCCTCAACTACAAAAAAGGCTCAGCACAATCCCAGCTCTCTTGTAAAGATGACTCCCTCAGTACTACCATTTATTAGAGTCAGTTTGTCTGATCAGGTCTAGAGCTCCCCTTCTTGAATAAATGATCTCTGAGGTGGTTTCATCCAAAAGATGTCAGATAGCAGGCGCCTCCTCTCCTCTGTGACTCTGCAAAGGGAGCCTGCAGCTTTAAGTCAGGAGCACAGATTTTATTGGTTTTCTTTCATGAAGAAAGCAGGCCATCAGAAAGGAGGTGAGAATGCCAGAAGTAATGATTTAGTGATTAAATCTCCCTCCTTGTTTAAAATGTGAGTGTGCTCATCAAGGTTATCAGGTTAATGGATAACCTGGGGATGCTGCTTTAGTGTTATGACGACCAGGAAACCACATGCGGTCTGTGAGGCAGACAGCAGCTGCTTCCCAACAGGAAGCGTTATTCAGCCATTCATTTCTAGCACATTAAATGCAGAGCAATATTTTTTTACTAAACAGAGTTCTAGCCAGCTTTTTGTTTTTCATCTGAGCAGGCAGCTTTCTGTACGGGACAAACTGTACCTTAAGTTTGAGATGTTTGGAGTGGACCTGAGATAAGCGTAATTCTACTGCTTCATTTACCGCTTATTTGAAAAGGAAAAAAGTGTTGGATTTATTTGATAGATTGCAGTATGAATTGAATCACTTGTGTGCCAGTTTGCAGAGACTTTCTAGAATGGTTGAATCCATCATACTGACATTCCCTGCAATTCGTCTCACATTGTGAAACATAAAGAGGTCGGATGCGGGGGGCCAGGAGGTAGTCAGGTGCTTGTCAATTTTCTTTACTAATTAAACCAAGTAAAAAAAAAAAGGTGCAGGCTGCATTCCTGAAAATGCTAAACGGGGGGGAGCAGCTAACCAAAACCTGAAACACTGATGGGAGCGAGGGCTGACATTTAATCCACTGAAAAGTCCAAGTGGCTTCTGAGAGAAAAACAGCCACTAATTCAATTTTTATTTAAACCCAAACACAACGTTTGGTAGATGCTAAACAATACAAATCAAAGCAGGAAATCAGATTGCTGATGAATGACAACAGAAACAAACACAACAGCCATAACGTGGAGTTGTTTGTACTGATCCGTTCATCCTAGAGTGAGAAAAAAGACATTTTTCCTTCTTCTGTTTGTGATCCATTTTGAACACAAACAGGTGTGGTCCTTTTTAATGCCTGTTGAAACCCCTGTACCTTTACAGCCTCACTCTTCAGGTTCTATCCGTCATGTTTGCCGAATTTCCTAAAAATTCTGAATTTCTGTCATTGTGTGATGATGACAGAATTAAAAGTAACCCTGAGTTTCACTTGGGCTCAATATCATGCTTTTGCAGCCATTAAGAAGTATTATTTTTGTTCAAATGTAAATTTATGCTTCAATACTGGTTTCTAGCAGCTATAAAGGGGGCATAAAACCAGTTTTATCTCTTCAAACTGTGACATGTTGCATTTGTTATTACATCTGTAACCAAATAAAGTGTTTAAGACTTGTGGTGTTCTGGGAAAAGGTTTATTAAATGCTGTGATTCCTAGAACTGCTGGAAATGATCGTGTTTTGATGGTTAATGATTCTGCAGAGAAGATTCACTCTCACATGAACTTTTCTCTCGAAGACACAAAAGCACTTTAATCTTTATCGACCATATGGCACATTTATATCTTTGTGTCATACCAATCTAACATGAGACAGTTAGTTCTCTGGCAAGACCATGAGCGGGGATCACATCCTCTCTGAGCCTGGGCGGTGTCTGCGTTTCTATGGTGCGGGTTCTGGTCCTTGATCTCAGACGCTGGGCCTCTCCATGATTCCAACATGGGGAGATCCTGGTCGGGCTATGTTCTCAACACCTTTCGGGGACCCCCACTTCTCTTGATAGTCCCTCCTCTGAGTGGGGGTGGCTGGCCCCTGCCATGCTCTCTCCTGGCTCTCCCTCCTGGGGCTGGGGTGGGAGGATGGTTGGAACTCCTGGGTGGTGGCAGGTTGCTTGTCTGTGGTGGAGGGGCTCTAGGGGTCATGGTGGGAGGGCTGCTCTTCTGGCTGGGCTAGGGCTTGCACTCTCTGTGCTCCTGTACCTCGCTGCTCTCAGGAGTTGGGGGCCCATGTGGTGGTCCTGGTGCTTGGCCAGACTGCCTGGCAGGCAGATTTCCTCCATCAGCCCTACAGTTTGTGGGGTCCTGGCCGCTGCTGCTGCTGCTGCTTCGGCGGGGTCTTGGTATGAGGATGGCTGAGAACTCTCCCTCCTTTTTTCTGTTTTACATTCGATCATCCACCTCAAAATGTAAACATTGACCTGAACACAGGTGTCAGCTCACCTTTGCACACATGACCGAATGAAATGCTTTACATGTGTTGGCTTGTATGCATAAGTGTGTGTGTGAGCTGTAGTTGTATTGTGTTCATGTTGACAAGTTTGTATGTGAAGGCTCTTGGAGTCAACAGGTATAAGCCCCGCCCATTTTAGACAAACATTCACACCTGACTGCAATGAGTACAAACTTCCAGCATCTTGTTTCCTGTTGTATTATCTTCTATGACCCCACCCCCCACGCCCCAACATCTATCTCTTTTCTTCCTCCTTCTTCTTTTCTGGTCCAACAAAGAAAGAACACAAACAAAATTATTGTAAATAAAGTTTTTGTTTAAATTACAAAAGTGGTTTATACAAATATACACCTTGTGAGTTCGAAGATTTATAACGCCTGATTGTAACAGTAAAATCTGTTGAACACAAGAGGCTCTCAGCTCATCTGTTTGCTCAGCTGCTGGACAGGACCAGTTAAAAAAAATTAACATGTAAAACGTGCCTGCAGCAAAACTGAGTCTTGTTAAATGAAGTGGTTCCAAGAACTACACTAAATCTGAAGGCAGAGATGAAATAGAAAAAGGAAAGGAGGATGTTGATGCATTTCTTGGCTTATAATGTGTTGGTGGTAAATGATTTTGCTCCTTACACAACAAATCTGCTCACAGTTAAACAAAACCTTACAGATAAACCAAGTACAAAGATTTTCTTCCATCTCTCCTGATTTCTCTGTTCTTTTGTTTGTTCCCAAAGATGCTATTGACCCAAATTTGTAGTTAAATCAAACATTATCAGATAAATCATACGTATGATTCATTGACTATAAATGAGAACTGGACTGAGTGAGTGACCCCTCCCTCCTCGCGTTCCAAACAGGAAGTACCCATTGGTTCCAGAAAGCCAAAACCCAATAAAGGTTTATAGAGAAATAAACAGCTAATGTTTAGTCATTCTAATGCAGGGGTCCCAAACTTCATTTACCTCAGGGCCACTGAAGGCAGAGTCTGGCTGAAGCTGGGCCACAACCTCAGCGTGCATGCATGCGCGCTGTATTATGAACTGTTTTCTGTACAAAATGATGAATGAAATCAATCAACAAATACATAAACAAATGAAAAATCAATACGTTCATAAATTAGTAATAAGTATCAGTTTCTGTTTCTTCAGTCCTCTATATCTGCTGCATTCAGATTTAAATGTCCTTATTAACACAGTTCAATTAACACAGTAACATTTGAACTGTTAAAGACTGAATAAGACTTAAACTTTACAGTTCTGTAACCTCCGTCAGTGGGTTCTTCTGAATGTGGCTTCTCTTGCTCCATTCTGCTGGACACTTGGCAGAGCTTCCTCTCCATAGATGATCCACATTTGATTTGATGGAGGAAGCAGCTGAGAGTCTCAGGATGACTTCCAGATGATTCTCAGTAAGTCTAAATCTGTTCTTGGACTTATTGAAGTTCTTATTAACAATAAGAACTTATTAAGTTCTTATCTTATTGAAGAGGGAGAAAAAAAATTACTGAACCATTTTTTTATTTAGTCTTATTATTTTTCAAACATTTTAACTTTGGTCACAAGTTATTTAGAGCAGCCACTCCTATATTTTTATAGTAGAATTCAAATTGTGATCAGTGAAAAATCGGCGCTGGTCATTGGAGGTCAGAACAAGTGTCACACAAACCTGAGATCAAAGAAAGGCTGATGTCAGTCACACATATTTACGTGCGACCAGCTCAAAAACTGATGGAAGTTCATCTTTATCAAGATGCAGATTGCTGCACTGCCGGCACGTATTTTAAGGGCTGCTTTATATTCCAAGTGACTTCAAATCGCTGGCGTCGCAGTGGTGTAATGGATATCACAGCGGAATCGCTCCAGTCACTGCAGAATGTGACACCTGCTGGTGACGTCACCCTGACTGGAATTTGACACACCGAGTGCAATCACAGGCAAATCACGTCATTTAACTTGAATTTATTTCAGTGATTAAAGTACACGACCATGGAGAAAACCCCAGAAAAAATGTCTTTTAAACACTGAAACTGATGAAAACGTATTGAAGAAGTTAAAGGAAAAACCAAACCACACACAGAAACAGAGAGCGGACAACTAGACAGAAAATAGAGAAAGTTACTGGCGAGAGATGGCTTATATTTTATATCTTGCAGCACTCCAGAATGCAATGTAGCCTTTTTATATTTTTATTTTTTTACCTTTGTGTTTCCTGTCTCTGTTTATTGGAGGAGAACATCACTTCCTCCTCTATGAGGTAAGACAGCTATCTAGCTGTCAGAAAGAAACATTTTCATAAAGAAAAAGTTGTGCACAAATTTATATTTTGTGCACAACTTTGCAAAAAAAAAAAAAAATGAAAACAACCTTTAGTTTTACGTTTGACATGTCTGAAAACAGATCCATGTACTTCTTTGTTTTCTTCACCTGTGCTGGTATCTGGATCAAACCTTTACGGCTGTAGGCTAGCAGGAGGGAGTATAAACAAAGGAATTATAGGAGTTGAGAGCAGGCTTACTCCACGCCAAAAGTCCTGCCCACAACTCAAAGGTAAGTTTCTAATGAGCTCCTACCACTCTGTAGAAACTAATTTGTCTGAAATCATAATCGTATTTAAAAGACCACTGTGAACATTTTTAAAATGGAACAAAAGATGATCAGATTGACTTACTTTTTCTTTGCCAAACATTTCACATGGCCTGTGTACAACCTAAACCCAGCAGTTTGGAAAATTCAAAGAAGTCATACACGAGAGTGAAGGAAAGAAACTGGCTGTAAATAAAAGCACTGGACAGAATTTCCCACTGCAGTCCAACTCGTTTTATTTTCATCAAAAGATTGATATGGTAAAAACAATCCAACAATGCTAAAACTAGTTTGCTAGAAATAAAAAAGGACATTTGACTCACACTGGCAAGAAGCCACCTCCAATGAAGAGGACAGAAAAAGAGGTGAAAGTGAAAGCTGTAGCTTAGCTCACACTTACTATAATGTCAACTTGAACATGAATTTCAGTGTGAAAAACAGCATAAAAAATTTCCACTTGAAAATTCATCCAATATAGTGTTATAACATGATGACACTTTTCCTTTTTTTTTTTTTT
>BSAI01000019.1:1675142-1702177 GCA_036245035.1 Adrianichthys oophorus
AGGGGGGGGGGGGTGGATAATAGATTTTAGAGGATGACTAATGGAAAGGGAAAGTAGAGTTGCGAATCTACAGGCAACAAAATGTTGGAGCCTATGCCCATTAAAATAGTGAATGTTGGTCTAAAATGGGCGGGGCCTGTCCACACACTCAGCTGTTACAAACATACCTGCTGGCTCCAAGAGTGTTCACAAACTTGTCCACATCCAGTTCACACACACACTTGTGCATACCAACCAACACATGTAAAGCATTACATTCTGTCATGCACACTATTTGAAGGCGCAAAGGTGAGCCGACGCCTGTGCTCAGGTGAATGTTATGTTAAGCTGAAGTGGATGAAGGAATGCAAAGAAAAAAAAAAGGAGGGAGAGCTCCCAGACATCCCCACACCAAGACCCCCGCCGAGGCCACAGCGCCGACCAGGGCCCGCCCCCGCACCCATACTGTGGGGTCAACGGAGGAGATCCACCCGCCAGGCAGCCCGGCCAAGCACCCAGACCAGGGCCCGCAGAACCACCACACGGGCCCCCAACATCCGAGCGCAGTGAGGTACGGAAGCGCAGAGCGCAAGGCCCAGCCCAGTCAGGAGAGCAGCCCTCCCACGGCGCCAGGCGGCCCAGCACAGGGACCCACCCCACTGAGCCCCACCACCCTAGACAAGCCGCCCACCACCACCCAGGAGTTCTGAGAATCCCCTCACCCCAGCCCAGGGTACGAGCCAGGGCCCCCCAAGGGAGACCTGCACCGAAGCTCCATGCAGTTGCGGAGATCCAGAAGAGAGAACAGCGGGGGTCAGCTACCCCCACCTAGAGGAGGGATGACCAAGAGAAGTGGGGGTCCCCGAAGGAGTACATAGCCTGACCAGGCTCTCCTATGTTGTTACTTAGAAGGGGCCCGGCACCCGAGGGTAAGGACCAGAACCTGCACCACAAGGACACAGACACCCTCCAGGCTCAGGTGGAATATGATCCCCCGCTCATGGACTTGCCAGAGGACTGAGGGATCCCTCTCCCTGCATGGGGAGGGGGCCGCCGGGCCCAGGAGGCCGACACCCAAGAGACAAGGCCGCCGCTGCTGAAGGTCCTGTTCCCCCCACCGGGGATGGGGTAGGGGACAGAAGATCAGTAGCCCCACCTTCCTTGTGTAATGTATTTGTGTGTGTGTGTGTATGTTGAGGTCTGATGACACTTTTCCTAACCATGCTCCTTTTTCAAGATACATTTGACTAAAAACCAAATGTTCTGAGTATTGTTACCATATATATCTTTATGATTCCAAAGGCTGTTTTTGTAAACTCTTTGGTGTTGTTCATTCAACCTTACACCTAGTTTTTATATTGTTTTTTTTACCTATGCAAGCTCTCCCTCTACTGGCCCGTTTGTTGCCTCACATTCTTTGTGTGTTAAATTTACTGCTAATCTTTATATACTAACTATAACTATAGACTAACAAGGGACTATGGACTAACATTTTCATATACAGTTGGGAGCATTGTGGGCATAAATTTGTTTGGATGAAGGGATACAGGATATGCTAAACATACAGCAAAGGCACATTTATTTGGATTCTATTTTTACAATAGAAACTAAATCTGATGACTAGTTTAAAAAAAGTTCATATTTCCTTCATAAACACATCTTAATATAAAATATTGATTCAAAACCACATAGTTGTTTTTTTCGTAGCAAAGGCAGATGTTTGTCACAGAAGACTTTAAAACAACCCCAATCAATAACACAGGTAAGTACAGCTTATTGATGCAAATCCAATCCTTTTTGAGGAACTTGTTTAAAAATAAGCATTGTAATCGTACTGAACATATCAATAAAAGTTATTTTTGTTAAACCATAATAAGTAACAAAGATGTATTTTGTTGTTTTCTGAGTAGCTCATAACATTTGGACATTCTTCTCACTGGATTTTCTCTTCTTCTTTAAATAAACAAAAACCAGCCTACATAATGCATAAATGGGCACTATGAGACTCGGGACTCCGGCCAAGAGAAATATGATGGAGCTGATCCACGAAGGGTATGGTATGGAAGTCAAACCTGGAAACTCTGCCTGTGAATCAGAGAGCATCACCAGCACAGTTCTTCCTTTAGTTTCTTCATTTACTATGCATGCTTTATGTGCCATGAATGTGCAGGAACAGGAGCTGGTATGTACTTACAGAGCTGGGGTCCCAGACCAAATAGGTAAGCTCTTGTTGAGTTTGAGTGACCAGGTAAAACACTAGTATAATCAAAAGGATGACTGGACTGATAAATCTCCAGGAAATCTGCCAGTACAGTGATGGTTTATGCCCAATCATGAACTCAATGTCTTCATTGAATCTGCCAGAGAAAAATATTTTATTGCAATTAAGATGTCTGTTATATTTTCTAAACTGACAACAGCATAAAGGATAGTTTAAAGGCTACGTCTTTCTTTCTAAGCATAAACCAAAAGTCTCCAGTTAGAGTAAAGTCAAATTAATAAAACATTTTATAAAAACTTATAGAAACTCTCAAATGTTTGGATTTATGCTTCTAATTTGTTGCAGTGACTCTATAAAACCAATAGCAAATAATAGACATGGCTGATATAATAGACATACACTTGCTGGCTATTTTGATCTCTTTTTGATGCAAAAAAAAAAAAATGATAGAGGCAGAGCGAATCTGCATGGAAATTATCCATTCATCCATTTTCTAGACCTGCTCCATCTCTTTTGAGGTCACAGGGATGCTGGAGCCTATACCAACTGTGAAATATGGAGGCATAGTACACCCTGGATGGCCAGTGCAGAGATTGTTCTACTACTCACTAGTTTAGTGTTGTAGTCTACATATTTTAATATGTAGTAAGGGTCAAGTCAACAAATGAAACATTCACTGTTTTTTTAGAAGAGTAAGCATTGTTTACAAATCTAAAATTGTTATAATATAAAGTAATTGCATTTTTATAATTTCCCAGGAACATAAAAAAATGCACAGTTGCTTGCATTAGCTGTAAACACCTACCTGTCAATGCCATAGATGTAAACGACAGCTATCATCTCAAATAACCCAATGGTCAACAGTGGAATAGATCCAGCAAAGTTGTCAAAGAGCGTAACCCAGTAGAGTCCTGAATGCTGTGCAAACAGGAGACTGATGATGAAGGAAACTAAGCAAGTTGCCCCTAAATCAAAGAAAGGTCTATGTTAGAAAATAAACTCACACCATTTAAAGGTGTAAATTGGATAGAACATAATTGTCATCTAAATTACCTGTCAATACTTCTTGAGGCCACTTTTTGGGTAAGACATTCAGGTCTGTCAAAGGTGCCACTACTCCCTCAATGTTGCCAAACAGAGTTGATAACCCCAGGCAGAAAAGCATGAAGAAAAAGAGCACAGACCAGGCAGGGGAGCCGGGCATCTTGGTGATGGCCTCAGTGAAAACAATAAATGCCAGACCTGTTCCCTCCACTCCCTGAAAAACAAACACAGACGGTGATGGAAAATGATGATGACACAGTTCATCAGACAAATGCACAGCAAAGCAGTTACTTCACTAAGCAGTTTCTGCAGATCACAGGTCTGGATGCCTAATCCAAAAAAAGCATCAGGGTAGGAGCTGTTCAGATGACTTAAGGCTGCGTCATAGTTGCTTGAGTTTATGCTCATCTCAGGAAGATCAAAGGCGTTTGTCAAAGCCATGATGTTTCTGAATAGAAACACAAAGAAAATTATTTAAACAGTATTTCAATAGGGACAACTTCATCAAACTGGTCCAAGACATAATACACATACTCACTCATTGACACAGTTGTCAAAATTCTGAGTGGCTCTGAAGCCGATGATGGAGTAGGTTACCGTGGCAGCATAGATGGATGTGAGACCAGTTACAGCCGACAGGATCACGGCATCTTGCATACAGTTGTTACTTTGGGAGAGACAAGAAGTAAATAATTCAGATAACAGCAGTTTCTGAGATGACTTCAACTCTACAAGACACATCTGTTCAGCTACTACAAATGTTAAATTGCAGAATCAAATGTTTTTTACCCCCCCCATGAACTGCCACCTTAATGTGTACAAGGGGTTTGAGTGCTCGAATGATCTCAGGAGGTATGCTGTCTGGGGATTCAGCCCCTGGTAGGGTCTCCCATGGCAGACAGGTCCTGGGTAATGAGCCAGACAAAGAGCGGTTCAGAACCCCTTCATGAGAAGTTCAATCACAGATCCAGTCACGTCGCCCAAATTAGCTTCCCCGGGGCCCCACCCTGGAGCCAGCCCTGAACAGCAGTTCAGAGTAACCAGTCTTCTTGGTGTCTCTCGAAGGGGAACTAGAAAGTGCCCCAAAGGGGAACTCCATCATCCTCCTGGGGGACCTCAATCCCCACATGGGCAACGACAGTAGCATCTGGAGGAATGTGATTGGCAGCAACGGCTTTCCTAATCTGAACCCGAGCTGTGTTTTGTTGTTGGACTTCTATGCTCGCCATAGTTTGACAATACACTTGGCATCAGGACACCCTCGGCAGGAGATCGATTATTGACTTTGTAGTGGTTTCATGCGACCTTCGGCCTTGTGTCTTGGACCTTCAGGTAAAGAGAGGAGCAGAGCTGTCCACTGATCACTACCCGGTGGTAGTGGATTCGTTGGCAAGGAAGGAGGCCAGAAAGACTTGGCAGACCTGAACGTACTGTGAGGGTCTTCTGGGAATGTCTGGCTGAGCCCTCCGTCAGGGAGGTCTTTTAACTTTCACATCTGGGAGAGCTTCAAACAGATACAGAGGGAGGCTAATGACATTGAGTTGGAATGGACCATGTTCTCCACCTTTATTGTCTCTGCTGCTGTTCGGAGCTGTGGTTGCAAGGTCTCTGGTGCCTGTCATGGCAGCAAGCCCAGAACCTGGTGTTGGATATTGGTAGTGAGGGATGCTGTCAAACTGAAGAAGGAGTCCTATCAGGTCTGGCAGGTCTGGAACTCCAGAGGCAGCTGACAGGTACCGGTAATCCAAAGTCTTGTTTCCACTGAGGGGTCTGGACCGGTCTCATTAACTAGTACCTCAAGAGGGCCCCCATCGGTTGTAGGTCTATAGAAAAGTGAAACGGAAAGGTTGAGGCCGAGCCGCTATTGCCACCCGCTGATTGGCAGAAAGTGATGACGACTTATAGAAAGTGCCAATATAGCGCTTAAAATCTAGCGCTCATATGGTAAAGTTTTTTTTCCTTTTTACAGCGTTATTCCTCTGCAATTGATTTTCAAACAACATTAAATTCCTGGTATGCACGCCGTACCAGAAGTACAGTGTTCCCGCACATTTGTATTTCTTTCTTCGCGGTTTCACATATTCGCAGATTTTTTTTTTAGCCACGTGACTCTTCCAGTTCGTCACAAAAACTCCAACAACAGCAACTCCTAGACGCTTGTATGAAGTTTTTGCGTCTGAAGGAGGTGCTGAGGTGTATCTCTGCAGAGGATAATTATCATCCGGAGCTGGTGTTTATTGTTTGATGAAGGAGGAAATACGCACTTCTGGTTTGAAGGCACAGAGAGACAGAGTGACACTCCTCATCTGCGACATATAGTTTGAATAGAAATACATTCTTTATGTTAAGCAATACTCCAATCTTCTTTAATAAATGTTTTACAAAGCATGATCAGAAGTGTTTTTGATGAGTATGGATTAGTACCGGATATTCTTTGGCCATGGGGGTGAGACGGGACTGGGGAGTTCTCTGTATTCACGGATGTCTCCGGTCCCTAACCCCCGGGAATAAGGGGGGAATACTGTAAAGAAATAAAAAGACGAGCCACCATGCATGCGCTATGAAAATGAAATGCTCGCCAGAATTAACTGGATTGTACCAGACCACTCCTTACTAGACTATACCAAACTGGACTGCTCAGTGGAAACAGGGCTTAAGCGAGCTGCAACATGGGCTGATGTGGAGGCAAAAACTCGGTCCTAGGAGGAGTTTGTTGAGGCCATGGAGAAGGACTATCGGTTGTCCTGAAAGAGGTTCTGGCAAATCACCTCAGCAGGGGAAAGCAGTTTTCTGCAGGCACAGTTTTAAGGTGCAGGTGGGGAGCTGCTGACTTCAACTAGGGACATTGTCGGGCGGTGGAAGGAGTACTTTGAGGATCTCATACCTGCTGCCCCACGCCTTCTCTTGAGAAAGCAGAGACTGAGGACTTGGGGGTGGGGCTGTCCATCACACGAGTTCAAGTCACAGAGGTAGTCAACGAGCTCCTCAGTGGCAAGGCACCAGGAGTGGTTGAGGTCCGCTCTGAGTACCTCAAGTCTCTGGATGCTGTGGGAGTGTCTTGGCTCACACCTCTCTCATTGCATGGCAGATGGGAACCATACCCCTGGATTGGCAGACAGGGGTGGTGGTTTCCCTATTCAGGGAGGAGTACCAGAGGGTGTGTTCCAAGTACAGGAGAATCCTACTCCTCAGCCTCACTGGGAAAGTCTATGCCAGGATACTGGAGAGGAGAGTCAGGTCGATAGTCGAACCTCAGATCCAGCAACAGCTCTGCGATTTATGCCCTGGTCATGGAACTGTGGATCAGGTCTACACCCTCTTTAGGGTGCTGGAGAGTTTGTGGGAGTTAACTCATCCAGTCCATATGAGTTTTGTGGATTTGGAGAAGTCGTCGATGTGTCCCCTGTAGTGTTCTGTGGAGGGTGTTCTCGGAGTATTGGGTCTTGGGAGCCTCACTGAGGCGTGTCCAGTCTCTGTATGACCGAAGCAGGAGCTTGTTTCACATAGCCAGCAGTAAGTCAGACCTGTTCCCAGTGCATGTTGGACTCTGGCAGGGCTGCCCTTTATCACAGATTCTGTTCATAGTCTTTATGGAAAGAATTTCTAGGTGCAGCCTGGGGCCGGAGTGGGTCTGGTTTGGGAACCACAGGATTTCATCTCTGATCTTTGCAGACAATTTTGTCCTGTTAGCTTTTTTGAGCTAGGACCTCCAGCATGCATCAGAGTGTGAAGCATCTGGGATGAGGGTCAGCACCCCTAAGTCTGAGGCCATCATTGTCGACCGGAGAAAGGTAGTTTGCCCTCTTTGGGTGGGTGGAGTGTCCCTTCCCCAGGTGTAGTAGTTTAGTATCTCGGGGTCTTGTTCACAAGTGAGGGAAGATCGAAAGATGAAATTGACAGGTGGATTGCTGCGGCATCCACCGTTATGTCGTCTCTGTACTGGTCCGTTGTGGTGAAAAGAGAGCTGAGTCAGAAAGCAAAGCTCTCAATTTATTGGTTGATTTTTGCTCCAATACTCACCCATGGTCATGAGCTCTGGGTCATAACTGACAGTACGAGGTTCCTGATACAAGTGGCCGAAATGAGCATCCTCCATAAGGTGGCTGGGCGCTCCCTTAGAGATAGGGTGAAAAGGTCAGTCACCTGGAGAGAGCTCAGAGTGGAGGAGCCAGTTGAGGCGAATCGGGCACCTGGTTCGGATGCCTCGTGGACGCCTCCCTGGGGAGGTGTTCCGGGCATGTCCACCTGGGTGGAGGCCCCGGGGAAGACCCAGACTACGACTCTTAGGAACGCCCCTGGATCCTCCCAGAGGAGCTGGAGGAAGTGGCCGGAGAGGGAAGTCTGGGCATCTTTGTCCCAGATGAGCGGAAGAAGATGGATGAATGTTTGTTAACCATAAAACAGTATCTCAGTGAGTTTAGAAATTAAGATTCAAACTCAGGTTCAGACTTTCTCAAATGTAGAAATGTGTTTTTATTTGAGAGAAGCTGGATCTTTTTCGGGTACTGTTTATGTCAGAGAACTGACATTCACCAGAAAGTTTTGGACTCTCTGTCAACTCCAGGTTCTTACCTAATGGCACATTACGTGAGCACATTTTGTCTTTGTTTGATCTGCATTCAAATCTGTTTTCTTGATTTGTCTATTTCAGGTGAGCACCAAAGAGATAATGGGAACCAAAGGGAGAAAATGAGGAGAGAAAACAGCCCAGAGCAGAAGTCTGTATGTTTCTCTTTCCATCACTCTGGCATGTTGATCCCATAGAAATCACCTCAGACTCTGAGAAGCTCAGGTACAGGCCTTCTGCTGGTTTCCAGATTGAGACTAAACATGTCAAAGCATGTTTCAGCCTTTGGTTTGGTTCTGGTAATAATTTCTGTGAAATAAAACCAAACCAAATGCAGGTTTGGTGCAAGTTTGCAACATTCCCCATCTAATAGAACAAAGTCTGTGGAATTATGTTGATGTGAAATCTTAACATTCGTACATGTTACCATGGGTCATCCAAAACATGTTGATGCACCGAAACGTAGTGAACTGTTGGTTGAGAACTAAATGTTTCACTCATATAACATTTACAATGCTGTTAAGTTTGTCATTGTTTAGGGCATCGTCACTACTGTTGGTCTCTTACTGAACAGGGTTGTAGCTTGAGAAGGAGATTAGCCCCCCCCATGCCAAGCTGAAAGCATAAAAGACTTGGGCTCCTGCATCCAGCCAAGTTGTTGGTTTCATCAATTCGTTGACCTGCAAGAAAAAGACAGATAATCTAGTTTTCTGTATTTTGTCAGAAACTTGTGATCTTAGTTTGAAACACACATCTGGAGTGAAGAGGTACTCAATTCCATTGAGAGAGCCTTTAAGAGTCAGTCCTCTAATAAGGAAAATGGCCAGCACAATGTAGGGCAGGATGGCTGTGATGTAGACAGCCTAAGGTCAAAGAACCACATAGAAAAAGTTTAAAATTAAATTGTCTTAAATTAGTGAATGTAATCCTTTGTTTTCATCCAACCTTTCCTGATGTATTTATCCCACGTATGAAGCTGATGCACAAGACCGTCCAGGCAGCAAAAAGGCAAACCACCATCTGCCACTGGATACCTCCAGAGTTGGTTATGGAGCTGGAGACATTCAGTGTTTCTCTGTAAAAGTAATAATCCACCGTAGAGCTCCTTTGACATTCAGGGACATATTCTGACAGGACACAAAACAGTCAGAGGTTATGAGTGGAATTTAGACAAGAAGTTGTGTTCTGTGTTATTTTAAAAGACCTGTGCTGTTTTCAGTCAGGGGACACTGTGTCCATGGCAAAGGGTCTTGAAAGGAGTTAAAGAGGTACCACATAATCCAGGCCATTAAGGTGTTGTAGTACAGTCCAATCAGGAAAGAGACCAGCATGGAAGCAATGCCTGAGAGCAACAAATTTCCTCATTACTGATATTCATTAGATTCTAAAAACACGTGTTTATTTGCAACTGTGTGCCTCAAATAGTGATTTTTTTTAACCTTTGCCCTCCATGGTGTATGTTACGCACCAACACCAGTCAGATATGGACTGATGGCTCTCCACACCCCCACGCTGCCTTTTCTCAGACGCTGGCCAATGGCAAATTCCATCAGCAGGAGAGGCAGTCCTTCCAGGACCAGCAGGATCAAGTAAGGAATCAAAAAGGCTCCTGGAAAAGATACTTGGATTAGTTGCAAAACAAGGCCAACCTGCTGTAGAATAACTAGTAGACTTTTCCCAGAATCCTTTTGGCATCACACATTTCCTTTCGGAACTGTACATCTGCAAACCTCAACAACCTAAAGCTTTTGTTGAAACATGTATGTGTGTGATAGCACTAAAGGTGTTAGTACTTTGTAATGCTCTGTTGGGAAAACCTTAAGCCTGTCCTGACATGGATGTTTTTGACACTTATCACCTGCCCAGACATTTCATCTGACCAATAACCTCAGACGAAGTCAACAGCCTCATCTAGTAGCAGGGTCTCTCCAAGGAGGACATCAGTGGGCTCAACAAAAAAATAGTTGTGAAGAGGCTCTAAGAACTCAATACCCGGTCTAAAGATAACAGTCTGATTAGGTTCCCAATACGTGGAACACTGCAACCTATTTTTATCCCTTGCCCCACAAACTGACAAGATGTCCCAGATTTTGAAGTCAACACTGAAAAACACCTGCTAGACCGAGTGCCAACTTTCATCTACTGGCTGTGAAGGATGATGAAAAATTTGCCATCATAGCGCTTGCATTGGACCTGAAATCATCTACACTGCAAAGACCCAGATCAAGTTAAAGCGTAAACGTTTTTTTTTTTGTTTTTTTTTGTGGATCCATACCAGGACCTTTTTGGTTTACCTGTTGTTCTTTAAAATATACCATAAGTAGGCAATAACACTAACCAAACCTCGATGAAAGTCTAAAGATGTTTTTATCCAACCATCCTGGCAGACTTCGACCAAATAGATGCTCCATAAAATCAACACAAAGACAATAGAATGGTTCTCATGGGTTCTTATTTGTCAAAATTGACTCACCCCCAAAATCTTAATTGCTTTTTTGGTTTTAACTATAAAAAATTAATTAATGTTTGTTTCACGCCTGATCAGTTAACCCTTTAACAATGAAGCTTTAGCTCCAGTGTTGACATTTTTTTTGACAACCGTAATGGTAAATGGTGTATACTTATCTAGTGCTTTACTACCTTCTCAGAAGGCCGAAAGTGCAACGCAGTTGGGCGGTCAAGGTGGAAACCAAACCCACGATCAGAGGTAGACTGCTCTACCTCTGCACCACAGCCACACCACAATGCTGCACCAGGTGTTTCTGATTAGCTGAAAATCATGAGCTGTTTTGAATTGAGAGAAAATATTTTAAAATATATTCTTTTTTTTTTTTAAAAAAGACTAATTTTTTGGCTTTGATATCCTAAGCAATGGTTCTTTCTTTCTGCTTTCGTTTTTTTGCTGTGGCTTCAGTGTAGAAGAGCTTTTGCTTTATGTTTTTGTGTCAAAAGGTCATGATCCTTCCCCTCTATAATAAACACAAGAAAATATGTTTGGTTTGAACCACCTCCCTTTTTGTGTTTCTGATTTTATTTGTAAAATTTCAGGATGAATGGAGATATCTTGCTTTTCTCAGATGCTACACTCACATGCTAATTTGATGGCTCTTTAACCGTTAAAGCAATTAACGTCATTCCAGCGGATTCTGAAGAGAAGAAAAACAGCCTGAAGCTGATAAGCAACACTTTCCAATAGTGAAGTGCTTACTCAGTCAACCTTTATCAGTTGATTCTGTCTCAGTTGCACTGTTCTGCAACACTTTGCTAGTAATGTGATGCATGTCGGTGCAAAGCCTATCCAAAAATACACTTTTCTCTGCGTCATGGTTGAAGAATTACAATAGGTCACCGCATGTGGGCTGTTAAGGTGTTGTTACAGACATTTTCAGAGGGTTAATGCACACCCCCACCTTCCCAAATTCAACTCAAATAGGACGTTCCAAATGTTAAAATTCCTCCAAAGACCACTGGAGGCAGGGAGAAGTCTGATTTTACACCAAACGTAAACTTTTGCGCAGCTGGGTGTCTAACACTCAATGACATTTTTGGTGCATTATGGGCAAATGTTTTTGTCGTAATACACTTTAATTCTTCACCGGCAGATTCAACAAAACTTTTGTGTTGCTTTGTTTTATTCAGGCAATCTTTTGAGGTGGGTGGAGCAAACTCTGGTCAATAAGCCCCATCTTATAGAGTTCTATAGGTGACAGTCTACCATTTGACACAACAGAGAGTGGAAACAAACTTTGTTGTATACTAAGCCTCTCAGGGTTGTTGGTTAAACTACATCTTCCTCCACCTCTTTTTGAAATGAGCTTGAAATTGAAAGTCAAGGGGATTGCCTCTTGAGGCTAGCTAATGTTTAATAAAAGCAAACCAGTCTTTCTTTTTCAAATGCATTTCACTATATATGTATGTGACTCCAGTGTGAGTCATGTTCACCTTGTTTTTACAAACAAAAATCTCAGGATTTCCAATGGTAAAAATGTCAATTTTATAATGAGAGAAGCCGGTTCAGCTGCACTAAAACCGCTGAAAGATTTAGCTGCCTCATTTCTGGAGCTGTTGCAAGATGGACTAATTCTAACGGCCAATGAAACTGGAGGCTGAGCAAATACAGCCTCGTTTGAGGTTCTAAGAATACAGCTGCTTATTACATCAGAGCCTGGATTTTCCTTTGTTCCATACTATGCAGAAATCCCAGGATTTTACACCTTTTCATTCGGTAGAGAGTTCTGTTATGACACTGTACAGCAGCTTTTCCTGAAGACTGAAAGCTGCTGATTTAAAACCCCAGACACTGTAACGTTTCTTTAAAGCTTTCTGATTTTTTTCTAAGAATCAAGTCAGACTTAATGAAACATCAGTGGGGAGTGAGCAGCGCAGTCTAAAAAAAGATCTCCTTTCTCACCATGAGCAGCAATAAAACCATTGGGAATGAGCCAAAGGATCAGTTATCTGTCACAAGTCCAACTTTACAAGCAATCATTAATGTTTCCTTTAAGTTTTCCCTTTCACTTTCATGTCAGATTAACAAAATCTGCCATGATTCACTGAACTAAGATCCCAAAGCTGCATCTGCACCACCTGCATGTGGACTTACCTCCACCGTGACTTTGACACAAGTAAGGGAAACGCCACACGTTGCCGATGCCAATGCAGAAGCCCACGCAGGTCAGGATGTACTGAGCTTTGTTGTCCCACTTGGGCCTGTCACCGGCCTCCTCCTTATCCATCTTTTCCAGGTCTTCATAGTTGGGGATCCGCAGGGTCAGTCCCGGGTTTGGAACCGTCAGTCTCATAGTGACTTACCTGAAAGCTTAAGTTCAAATTGGTCTTTGCGTGAGCACCTGGTGAGGCTGACATACGTTTCTGATATTTTACTGGATCAGTTCACAAATTAACAAGGAATGAACTGCCAATCAGAGGGATGAAATCTACAAATCAAAAGTTTTTAGTGTCTATATAGAGTAAAAATCTAGTCCTACAACCAACTCCTCTGAAAGCTAGAAGTAATCAAGTAGTAAAAGTATTAGTCAACTAGGACTTTTCACCTGGGTTTGCAGATCAGTCATCAATGCCGTGGTCATAAAGATGCGTGTTCCTCAAACTGATAATGAGTTCAGTAAAGTGCAGAGTACCCTGAAGTGTTGCAGCAGTTGCTGCTCCAGGAATAGAGGAAGTGGAATCATGTTACGATAACTACCTTAAACTGTAACGTATGTTTGAACCAGCGACCCTCTGAGCACACTTGAGAATTTGAAAATGACCCCACCCCCCCTCCCAGCTCCCTGGTGGCAGAACTCTTCATGAGCTGCTCAGCTGAAAACAGCTTATATGATTAAACCAGATTATGAGGAAAGAGAACTTGGTGGAATGAAAGTGGCATTGCAATATAACATTTACTGCTCAGTTTCTACCAGGTAATAGATGAATCTATATTGTGTTATTTTAGCTCTGATGACATTTCCTCCTAAATGCAAAACCAGGAAATTATGTCATTTCAAATTCAACAGTAAATGAAGTTTTTAGTGGGTTTTCACTTAAAGGTTTTTTTTTTTCTTTTTTAAAAAAACACCAACACGATAATCCTCTCATAAAAAATTAAATTTTACTTCCTAACTTTACTTCTTGTTATATGAGCTAAAAGGTTAAAAGCAAGTTTTAGTTTTTTAGTTAGTTTTCCATTTCCTCCATCTGAAGGGTAAAGAGAAGCATCGCTTTTGTTACGAATAGTTCAGCTTCAAATTTGGGTAATTTGGGTTGAAATTTGCACTGGCACCAAGTGGTTACAATCAAAACAGCAGTTAAGTTTGCTCATTTTACAACTTCAAATATAATAATAAGTATCTTTAAAAAATGTTGGTTTAAAAATCATTTTGATCAATTCTGAGGTAAGTATGACTTAATTATTATATTTCAGTATCAAAGGAATCCCTTTTTTTTTACAGTAAATCACCTGAAATCTCTCAGTACCAACAACTCCCTGCACTGGCTGCAGTTCCAGCGAGTGCCTGTAGGGGTCATCAGAAGTCTAAATCTGCTGGAATGCAGCTGAGCTGATATACAGACAACGCTTAATGTTTGCCTTAGGGCTGTCAACGTTAACTTAATTAATTCAGTTAATTCAAAAAACTTAATGCGTTAATATATACTGGCGCTGATTAATTACATTACAGTTACATCCGTCTTTCTCCAGTTCAGGCTTCCGCGGCATACAAAAGTTTCTACACACTTTGTCGGACACAGTCCCGCTTATAACATTGTCGCTTATAAAAGAAATAAATATTCAATCGATTTTTAGTACTTTATTATTGTTATTTTTTAGGTTTAGATTGCTTTTTCACAATAAAGGTGGACTATTTGATACATAATGTGGCCCGTTGTCACTGTAACACAATACATAGCTGAGCTGGCAGACCTCGTTTGCACCAGCAAAAGAAAGCACATGAGAAAGTTCTCCTCTTACCGCTTGTTTTTTGTCCAGATCATGAAGGAAAAGTTTGTTTTGAAGAAGCCTGCTCATGTAGAACATTGTGACTGGAACTTCTTCTGGAACACCCAGCAGCCAATCAGAATAGAGTATTCACCCGAACCATTTAAAGTGCAGAAACACAATTTTAGTTTCTTATGGCTGTATATCAGCATCTTTGTTTTCTTAGAGTAATACTGCAGACATTAAAGTCTTTACAGTTCTGCTTTTCTTACTGCTGTGTTTTGTGCACACAAATAAAACTTCTGAGTTAACACTTTTTAAACGTAAACATTTCATATAGTATAAATGAAGAACATTTTTCTATTTGTCTGTTTTTTATTTTTTTGCTCGAAAGCTGCATATTGTTGTATGAAATTAAAGTCCTAAAACTTTGTGATTAATTGTTATTAATCCAAAAGTGTGATTAATCTGATTAATTTTTTTAACCAATTGACAGCACTAGTTTGCACACAAACATGTTTATCACCTTGAGAGTCAGCTGCTCTCTGTGAATCATCACATAATCACGGTATTGTTTCTCAAAAAAGAGACAAAGTTTGGTTTGGTTGGAACAAAAGTTACATTTTAAACAATATTATTATTTTGCAAACAGTAGCAGAATGAATATAGCCAGTGTGCTCCTTTTGTAAATGATCGTAATTTTATCTTCTTCCAGTAAGCAGTTGAAGAAGATAAAACCAGATATTATAGCCGACCCTGTAGCAAGATGCAGTTGGATCCATCTGCAGTGTTTTTTATTTGCGAATGGAGGGCTAAGGGTTTCTCGGACAGTCTGTGGTCAGGCAGGAGAGGGTCAGACTCGGCATGAGCTTGTCATAGGCTTGAGCAGACAGTGGTCGGGGCAGGGAGGAGTCAGGCGGGCGGCTGACAGGAATGAGTAGGATCAGAAACTGGGTTAGCAATGATGAGGCAGAGAAAGCAGTGGTCAGAGTGGTTTTGAGAGAACAATACTTTGCGCCGAGCTAAACTAAGTGCTCAGGCTAAATAATGTTTTGAGTCATGATGATGAGAAGTGGCTGTAGAGCTGCTGGGATTGGCTGCAGGGGTTGATGGGAAGTTTAGTGAGGTGAACCATGAAGCGTCAGTACTCTGGAGACTGTGCGCGCAGGTGGCCAGGGCAGGAGACAGTGGGCAGCCTTCTAACAGACGCATGCGGCGCCGGGAATCCAGGAACTCCCTGATGAGATTGTCCGCTCGCCATCAATTACTAGGGGGGGCACGTCAACGTCAGAGGGCTCAGTCCGCAATCCCTCGTCTGGAGATCCAACGGCGGGCTCCAACAGGGAAACGTGACAGGTGGGCGAGATGCGGTATACAGGAGGCAACTGGAGACGGTAAGAAACGGGGGATTTGATTGATTATATGAAATAGACCCACAAACCTGGGACTCAGCTTCTTACAAGAGAGCCTCATCTGGAGATCTCAGGTGAAGAGCCAGACCCACTGGCCGGGAGCCAGACTGTGACTGTCACGGCGGCACCAGTCGGCATGTTCTTGGGATCTGCGGATGGTGTGCCAGAGTTGCACATGGGTCGCCTCCCATGTCTCCTTGCAACGACAGAACCAGTCATCCACTGCAGGCAGTGCCGAAGGCTCCCCTGACCCGAAGGGAAAAAAGGAGGTTGGAGTCCCAGCACACACTGAAAGGGAGAGCCCTGTGGCCACTTTTTTCAGGGAGTTTTGGGTGTATTCTGCCCAGACCAGGAACCGGCTCCAATCTTCCTGATGCTGGCATTATGGTGTCTGACGGTGATTCAGTCGTTTGGCCGACCTGATGTACTCCAGGTTCTTGAGGTCAGTCAGAACAAGGAATGGTTGAGCTGCCCCCTCCAACCAGTGCCTCCAATCAAAGAACACCTCCTTTATAGCGAGCAGCTCCCGGTCACCCACGTCGGAGTTCCTCTCTGCATCGTTCAGCTTCCTGGAGAAGTAGGAGCATGGGAAATACGTGGCAGGCTGACCATGGCATTGTCATACCTCCCATCGTTAAAATCCCACTCTCTTCTTCTTTTTCGTCCGGTCCAACAAAATAAAGTATATACACATAATCAATATAAATAAAGTTAAAAATACATTTTAAAAAAATCATGCTTTTGCAATCAGGGATAAATAAAAGCTCTATAATCTAAGTGAAATAATGCGACACACAAAGCCAGACGTGCATATTTCTCTCCAGTGAACAAGGTCATATTTGCCATCTGGTTCTACCAATAGACACATAGTACCCAAAGTATTGTTTAAATGTGGTCTATGGTTCTACCTGATCCAAGGTGGATGTGAGGTGTCCCTCTGCTGGCTTAAAATATGCACTACATATTCATTTTACGTAAACAAGTCAGGAGAAATAGTTCTCAAAAAAGAAGTACAGCATTAAAAATAATCCCCTTTTTACATGAAAAAAAACAAAAGCAAAGTTTTTGATTAGCTTGACACATGCATATTTGAATTTAAATATAAAATATGATGAGTAAGTGTTTAGATAAAGCATTAAGGAAGGAGAAATAATTCACGTCAGAAGCTCAATAAAACGATGAAATGGGCTAAAACAATGCTGAATATTTTACTTTATCCACCTCATTCATCACATCCAACAGTTAAACTTACAATGTATCATATCTTGTCCACTACTTCCACCTCGTTACAGAAACATAAAATGCTCTTGAATCTGTCTACTCCATATTTATATCTTTATATCCACATCTTTTATCCCCGCACATTTCACTAGCAGGTACTGGACACATCCTCATTCAAAGTCACACATTCCTTCTGTCAGATGTCTCCAGTATATACATGTAGCACCAAATACGGAAACTAAATTTAATGCAAAATCATCTTTGGATGCTGCTCTGAACATGGCTCTTTGAAACATCAGGTCTCTGTCAAACAAGTCTTTTACAATGAATGATCTGTTTGTTGAGCGTAATTTGAACTGTCTGTTTTTAACGGAAACCTGGCTTGGTACTGGTGCTCCAGCTATTCTCTCTGAGGCTTCTCCACCGAATTTTAACTTTTTTTTCTATCAGGGAAAGTAAGAGAGGTGGTGGAACATCATCAATTACTCAACAAAATCTAAAAACTGAAGCCATAACCTTAATTGATCATTCTTCATTTGAGTATCATTCATTCCCGTTCAGTAACCCACCTATTTCAGCAGTCACTGTCACAGACCCCCAATCCTCCCCCCAGTTTTTATCTATTATTCTCTTAAGGCATAATAGGATTGTAATAACTGGAGATTTGAATCTTCGTGTTGACAACACGAATCCTCACCTCTGGAACGGCCTGCCGGAGAGCCTCAGGGCCGCAGAGACCATAGAGGTTTTTAGAAAGAGGCTCAAGACCCACCTTTTTAATCTGGCTTTTTTATAAGTTTTGTAATATTTAATTTTATCTTTTATTTTCTTTGTATTTATTTTAACTTTTACTTGAATCATTTTATAGTTAATTTATATACACAAATATTCATTTAATATACTAACCATGTTTTTATTATTATATTAGCATTATTGAAGTGTATGTTTCGATTATTTATTTCTGTATTCTTGAAGTCCAGTGCTTCCTCACGGCAATCCTCTGTTCTACAGGCTCTGGAGTACTGCTCTGCAGAGTGCGCCCTGCACTGCCCTGTGCTGGGCGGGCGGGGCCGCGATGAGCGCCGCGGTCGAGCTAGTTCCTGGAATAAATGGATCCCGGTAAAATCGTTTCTGCACAGCAGTACCGAGCCAGACTGTTTCCTTACAGCTGCAGTTCTCAGTCTTTGTTCAGTTTTACTGCTTAAGGTTTAAATTGGAACTGGGTGGATGGAAGGGAGAATCAGGTGAGGGAGAGGTGCTTATTTTCAGTTTTCTGTTCTCTGTGTGCATTTGTTTTTAATAGGTATTTTATTGGCTTTTATGTAATTCGTTTTGTGTTTCGGCAGAATGAACGGCGCTATACAAATAAATAAAGTTTCAGTTTGAATTTTAAAAAACGCATTACGTTAATTCAACCAATCAGAGTTTGAGTTAGAGTCTCTGTAGCTTCATGCAGGCGTATGATGACAACAAGGCCTCTGATTGATTACTCGCTGTTTTGCAGTTAACAATGGAAGGAGAAATTGATTTAGTTGTGGATTTATTGCATCAACCATTCTTAAGACGGACTTTTCCAGAAAAATTGGACATCGTCATAAAAGGCCGTCCAACTCAAAGCTAGCGAGCCTGTCTCAACAGAGAAAAGGATTTGTCCGCCACTTTCAGCCCTCCAGGAGTTTGGTCTGGGAAAGGTAACGGAGTCCTTTTCAAGTTTTCAGTTGGGCCTTGATGTTTGTTGCAGCTGTTACCGCTGTTATTATCATAACAGGATGGTGGTAGAAGGGTTAATATTAAATATTGACGAGGATGGGTTTGGCAGTGGAAAACTCAATGCTTAGCTCTG
This sequence comes from Adrianichthys oophorus, assembly GCA_036245035.1. Lineage (NCBI taxonomy): Eukaryota > Metazoa > Chordata > Actinopteri > Beloniformes > Adrianichthyidae > Adrianichthys > Adrianichthys oophorus. Next base: position 1,693,866 of record BSAI01000019.1, read on the forward strand.
AGATGCACGGACCGACACGGCCTAATAAATAAAACTTTTGTGAAAAATGTCAATATTTTTTCAGTCAGTTCAAAAAATGAAAGTCAAATCTAAAATCCCTAAACAAATTGAAATATTTCAAGCCTTTTCTCTCGTAACTTGGTGATTTAGGCCTTTAAATAATGAAAATCTAAAACTTAGAGTCAGAAAATAATCATTTTAATCAAAAGAAGTTTCTGCATAAATGTCAGGTTTCAGAAAAGTGCTTATTCCTATACGGGGTTCTTGTTTGGGCTGTGAGGCCCTCAGGCTGTGGCTCTGTGAGGGGTAGTGGATGCCCAGGTGAAAGCTGACTCCAGGTCGTCTGTATTGTTGGCTCTGGTGTTTTCCATCTTCTTCCCACCAACAGTCCATTGATGTTCCATCAAGTTCAGGTCGAATAACGCACAGTAACACCACGGTCACTGAAGCACCTTGGCCTCCTTCATCATTGGGGGCAGGTGTCAATAAAACCAGCATCCCCAGCAGAAGGCATTACACCCAAACCATCACTGACTGTGGAAACTTCACACTAGACTTAAAGCAACAAAGATCTTGAACATCTCCTCTCCTCCTGGAGATTGTGGGACCTTGCTTCCACATGAAAAGGAAACGTTACTTTCATCTGAAAAGAAGACTTTGGACCGCTGAGTAACCATTCAATCAGATAAGACACCTCTGATGTGTCTGGTTCAGGAGGCTCTGGATGCACTGACTCAAGCCTCAGTGCACTCCTCCAAATGTTCTCCTAAATGCTTGAATTGATTCCTCTAAAGGTTGCTGTGGTTCCTGTTGATGCTGGAGCTTTTCCTTCAACACTTTTCTGTCAATGAGCTTGGATGCAGCACTCTGTGAACAACCAGCTTTTTCTCCAACCCCTTTTTGAGGCTTTCCCTGTGTTGTGTCAGTGACTGGCTTTTGGATGTCGGACGAGTCCACAGTCCACCCCATGACTCCTACAGACTCCTACGGACTCAGACTAACACACCAATTAAAGGTTCAGGAAACCTTTGCTGCTCTTTTGAACATATTAACTGACACCACTAGTTTACAAAACCTAAACTTCTGGTTTTCATTACCTGCCAACCTAAATCATTAAAAGAACAAGAAAATACAAGTTTTATAATCTATGTGAAATGATGCTACTGAAGAAACACATTTCAGTTTTTGAATTGACTGGCAAAAAAGACTGAACTTTTTCAAATGATTCTCCATTTTTTTAAGGATCCCTGTAAGCTATGTACACAGCGCACATCTATATGGATCTATGTGATGCACTTTTAAAAACGCGCTGGATACAGGTTCTTTAACATGCTTTTAGCACATGATGTTCACACAGGTCTGTTGCTATACCTTATATTAGCACATCTACCTACAGTTGGAAGAGGCTTGGTGATAAATGTCAAAGCGGTGTAAATCTGGTGAATCTTGCTCCAGGCTTTTCTTTCACAGCTCTGTTCAGATATTTGAAAGACTCTGTCATCGAATTCCAGCTGGAGCACAAATTATTTATTTCTTTCCATGATCAATTTTCAGAAGGATGGCACTTCAGTGAATGGGATGCCATCTATGTGTCAATACCAAATCCCAGTCTCTGATTGGTCAATATTTAACTGGTTTAACTTTAATGCATATGTTGTACGTAGAGCCCAAAAAATGGACATTAAAACTTGTGGGGCGAGGCATGAACACAAGAGTTTTGAATATAGAAACCCGAAACAGGCATTTATTTATTTGAATAAAATGTTTCATAGGAAGTGGTTGGTTGAGCATGCGCCAAGGCCAGAGTGAGCGTAGCATCAGTCTTTGCCAGTGTAAAGACTTTTCTTTCTGGGGTCCACATTTTTGTTCTTTTTTGTTGTTTCGAATGCAAATATTAATTTCTGCAGCAAACAAAAATCAGTCGACACAAAGCATAAACAGGCACTGCCAGGCTGGGAACTCCTGCCAGAAGAAAGATGACCACATAGATCCAGGATGGGTATGTAACCGATGTCAAAGCTGGGAACATGTCCTGCAAAAAAAAAAGAAAAAACAAAACAAAACATTCACGGAATGAAGAATGGTTTTGGAATTTGTTGGTTACTGTGAAGTTAACATGATTTACTGTGGTGCACCGTTGCTTTTAATGTGCACACTAGTAGCTAATCTAACAAGGATGTACTGATGCAAGAGAAGATAAGAAGCTTACAGAGCTGGCATCCCAGACTAAATAGGTGAGCGTTTCTTGAGCTTGAGTCACCAGGTAGAAAACCAAAATGACCAGCACAGTTAAAGGACTTATAAATCTCCAAGTAACCTGCCAAAAGATGCATGGCTTACGCCCAACCATGAAGGCAATGTCTTTATTGAATCTGAACAAAAGAAGGGACAATCCTTGTGTTAAGACAACAAAATCTGTAGTCAGAAACTTGAGCCTCGAACAAACCTGTCTATGCCGTAGATGTAAACGACAGCTATCATCTCAAACAACCCAGTAGTCAGCAGTGGAACGGATCCAGCAAAGTTATCAAATAGAGAAACCCAGTGGATAGCTGACCGCTGCGCAAACAGGAGGCTGATGATGAAGGAAACCATGCAGATGAGTCCTGAAATGGACACACAAAGACAAAGGAGGTTTGTGTAACAAACAACCAAGAAGAAAACACTTTAGTTTGGTAACATGCCAGGAAATGATCAAAAAGCGGTTAAGTTACCAGTTAAAGCTTCCTGAGGAAAATTCTTTGGGACCAATTTTAGGTCCTTTAAAGGGACCACCACTCTCTCGATGTTACCAAACAGGGTTGAAAGTCCCAGACAGAGAAGCATGACAAAAAAGAGAACAGACCAAACTGGAGAGCCAGGCATCTTAGTGATGGCCTCTGTGAAAACAATGAATACCAGACCTGTTCCCTCCACTCCCTGAGCAGACAAAGTACAGTTGGTATGAGACAACCAAAAACTGCATCAGAGGAGTCTTATGTCTTCTTCACCTCGCTCAGAAGGCTCTGCAAGTCACAGGTTTGGATGCCCAATCCAGGAAGGACGTCAGGAAAGGAAATATTCAGACTGCTCAAGGCTGCTTCATAGTTGCTTGAAGTGACGTTCATCTCGGGAAGATCAAAGGCGTTTGTTAAAGTCATGATGTTACTGCAGAGACAAAAAGTTAAAAGGATGAAGCTGAGGTCGTGACCCAATGGCTGCCATGTTGTTGAGCCATAGATTCTTGTTAGGACGACATAGCCTTCTTGGTTATTTTTGTGAAGTGTATGTAATAAACCTTAAGTTGTACTCACTCACTGATGCAGGTGTCATATTTCTCAGTGGCTCTGAATCCGATTATGGAGTACGTGACAGTTGCAGCATACACTGAAGTGAGGCCAGTTACAACAGACAGGATCACAGCATCCTGAACACAGTTGTTGCTAAGGAGGGAAAGTATTCCAAATAAGGTCAGGGCTTTCTTTCGGTCTGGGTGAAGGGAATTCCCTCATCAGGCAAGTTTCAGGACTCCAAATGAACAGTCTCTTACTGAACGGGGTTGTAACTTGAGAAGGAGATGAGTCCTCCCCATGCCAGACCAAATGCATAAAAGACCTGGGCACCTGCATCCAGCCAAGTTGTTGGATTCATCAACTCCTTCACCTGCAAAGGAAAAACATTTAGCTCTACGTCCAGCTGTGACTTTCTTCTTTCTCCACGTTTAAAGCTTACGTCAGGTATGAAGAGGAACTTGATTCCATTCACAGCGCCTTCAAGGGTCAGTCCTCTGATCAGGAAGATGGCCAATACAATGTATGCAGGATGGCTGTAACGTAAACCGCCTGCGGTGATGACAACAAACATTGGTTAGAGCCAAAAATTGAGCAGATTACATTTTGTGAGATTAAAGTTGCCTTTCATTTGGACATTCTGGATCAATGGGCTGGGCTGGACAGTGGTGTAGTGGTAAGCACTCTTACACTACAGCTAGACAGCCCTGGTTCAAATCCTGACTTGGTCGATTCTTGGTGGCACTGGCAAGTTCTTCTAGTGCAGGGCTGTCAAACTCATTTTGGTTCAGGGGTCACACTGAACCCGTCTGATCTCAAGTGGTCCAGTAACTGGTCCACTGGAGTAACATAACAGTAAAATAGCCTGTGGTCAGCTTGTTAGCTGTAGCTTTGCTTTGTTTTTTCCTCAGTTGGAAAAAATGCCTCAACCAACAAAGCAGCCTAATCACCTATTATTACACATTCATTCACAGAGGCCCATGGATTTCAAAAAATGGTTTATTCCATTTTGAATATCTTACATCTGACATTGAAGCAATCCCAATAGTAAACTCAAGAAAAAATAAACACTGACCTAAAATTGTGCAAATTAATGAAAAAGAAACTAAATTAAACTTGCAAACATTTGCGAGCATAAACATTTGGAGTTCACCTCCCTTTCTCTCTCCCTTTCTCTCCTGAAACTCATCATGGTTTGGCCTTCACCGGGCCACCAATATCAGGATTCAAATCCTGTGTAGCAACACGTTTCATGTCATTCAAGTGTGCAAAATACAATGAAATGTCTAAAAATCTTCTTCTATTTCAGCTGTCAGGAATTGGTGATGTGGAACCCAAAATGCAGGGGACCAGATGTGATGGCAGAAACTTAAATATGTCATAAACAAACTTAAACATGACAAAGCCGTGGGAGAACCAAAGAGGTGACAGAGCAGAACATATGACCTGACTAGAATTAAGTGAAAACCAGCCACTTTAAAAGACTGAGGATGATTAGCAGACATGAAGGCAGCTGTGGATCACGGACACTGGTGTGACTGAGGACAATTCAAAACAAAACATGACCAAAAAACACAACAACTGTTAAAGCCAAAGTTTACAATCCTGACAGTTGGCTGCCTGAATTCTCTGGCAACACCTGCCTTCTTCATGACCATTGACAAGGCGCCATCAGTGTCCAGACTGACATCACGTGACCTATTCATTCCAACTTTGTCCAGCCCAGTAATGAGAGCGCTGACTTCAGCTGTTGCTGTGTCCATCATAGAAACCAACCTGATTTAAAGTCTGCTGTGATGGTCTTATCAACACCTCTAAGAAATACCCACAGTTGTGTAATATCTGTGGCATCGTTGCTTTCATCAATAAATGTTTGGATTCTGTCCTTGCTTTGGCTGCTCAAATCTCCTCACAGATCGTGTATCTGCAATCGTAATCAGACTTCTGTTGGCAAAGGTCGACTGCTTTTTGGGGCACATGACTTCTGCAGCCTTTAGCGTGCATTTTTCACAAGTTCACCATCTGAAGATGGTTTGGATGTTTGCACCAACTTTGATGGCATTAAGATAGCTGAGACTGCTGTTATTCAGTCCAGCTAATAGTTGGTTAATCTTCTCTTAACTGCACTACAAATGGTAAAACTTTTCTTTATGGTGAGTCTCATTTTGGTGCTGAATATTATATTCTTTGAGCCCTGCGACCTATTAATTACATACCAAGCGTTCAGGTTTTGCATTCAGCTCCATGAATAAATAAAACTGCCCATTTTTCCTAGAAAGCTCAGCTCTCCACGTCAGCCTCTCTTCTTTCTGACAACAACATTTTGGTAATTGTGGTGTCACACCTGATCATTTTTATAGCAACTTAACAGCGGTGAGGCCCCGGGAATCAAACTGCATCTTACCCAGACGTGGCACACGCTTGCAAAGATTTGCTGTTTATTTCTGGATCTCTTGTCATTCAGGTCTTGCTTTTCCTGTGCTTCCCCTAGTGGTTGATTTGGGCATTTCAGTTATTTCTTTAAAGAACCATAACTCGCCACAGAAACGGCTAAAAACATCCTTTTTTTTCAACATCCTTATACTTGTTTTCTCTTTATGACTGGGCCAGATGAAACCATCTTGCAGGCCAGATACGTATGCTTGTTCTAGTGCATGAGTGGGTTTCCTCTGGGCATGCCGATTTCCTCCTAAAGATGGATGATGGATGGATCAAGCAACCTCTTGGCTTTCTTTACAATGGAAATTGACATATTTCTATTCAGAAAGATGGACATAAAGGGCACTTATTGTGCCACCCAAACATGTTCACTGTGCACCAGAAGCTTCCAGAATCCTAATCCAAGAGCTTCAGAAAACCATAGGCCATGTGACAGAAATCCGCCAAACCGATACCATCCTGAACAGCTATTAGCCTAAACGCTTCACGAAAATGACTGATTTGAGCAAACTCTAAACTCTGACAAACCTTTCCTGAAGTGCTGATCCCTCTGATACAGCAGATGGCCACAACAGTCCAAGCAGCCAACAAACAAACCACAATGGGTGGATGGATGCCTCCAGAGTCAGCTATTGAGGTGGTGCTATTCAGGGACACTCTGTAGAAGTAGTAATCCACAGTGGAGCTCCTTTGGCACTCTGAGACAAACTCTGAAGTCAAATACGCATATATACATAATTATTAATACAGTTACAGTTAACAGCAAACAGTTGGGTTGAAGTTTCCAAATAAATACCTGTTTTGCTGTAATTAAGAGGACACTGGGTCCATGGCAGTGGCTCTTGAAATGAGTTAAAGAGATACCACAAAATCCAGCCAATCAAGGTGTTGTAATATAGTCCGACTAAAAAGGACACCAACATGGACGCAATACCTGGGAGGCAGTTTTATAAAGTGAACACCTGTGAGGAACACCTTTTATTTTTTTATTTTGGTAACTTACCCACTCCAGTCAAGTAGGGGCTGATTGCCCTCCACACCCCCACACTGCCTTTTCTTAGGCGCTGATCAATGGCAAATTCCAGCAGAAGGAGAGGCATTCCTTCCAGCACCAGCAAGATCAGGTAGGGAATCAGAAAAGCTCCTTAAGATAAAAACATGTATTCAGTAAAAAAGTAATGTTAAGAAAGAACAGTTTCAGAAATAGATTTTAGTCAATTGTCCTCAAACAGCAAACCAATACATGTTGTTGTGATTACCCTTTGCCCTAAAACAGCATATGTTCTTCTCAAGACACTTGCTCCCAGTTTTTGAAGGAGCCCACTTTTTAGGCTGTTTCAAAAATCTTGGGGAACTGCAGAACTAAGATCCCTTGGTAAACCACAATTCTCAATGTTTCTTTGTGCTTCTTTAAAACGCTTGGACAGCACATTAAAAGCCCTGTTTGTTCTGAAATCTTTGTCTGGTAAAGAGACTTTGCTGATGCAGTAGAGATACCTTTCGTCATGTTGCTGTGAAACTAACGTTTAAAGCCTCACCTTGGCACCAGAGTTTGGTACCATGAGATGCAGATGCAGCATGTTTATGGACTGTGGGAGAAAACCCATGAACATGCAAACTCCAAACTCCACACCACTGCGCCACCATGCAGCCCACACCTGACTACTATGAGCCAACAAAACCCATGGCTTTAGACTAGTTTATCTATAAGAATTGATGCTGGATATATACAGTGTTTTCTCGTTTATTGTGGGATATATGTTCCATTAATAACCAGTGATAGGTGAAATCTGTAAAGTAGGATTACAGATATTTTAGTGCTGTCTTAACACTGTTGTCCTCCAAGACTTAAAAGAGCAAACTGTACTTCTTTAGGAAGACAAGATTCATGTTTAACTCCATGTGTGTGTGTTGGGGTGGAGGAGCTGCATTTGATTCAGATCTAACTTACTACAGACTCACAACATTGTGCACAGTATATACATTAAAGTGTTATGACAGTAGCGTAAAAAACGGGAAGTCAAACTTTCTGATGGCATTGACTTTAATTGCTCTTTACATTGGCTGATAGCAGCTTATACTGACTTTGAATTGATTTATTTCAAGCATTAATTATAGACAATACAATATAAAACAAACAAATATAGCAAACTCATATCAGAAAAACATGCATTGACTAAAGAAAACAAAAACATGAAATATAGTGATTTTTAACTACAGCAGGGGCCTCAAACTCAATTTTCCTCGGGGTTACTGAAAGCAGAGTCTTGTTGAGGCTGGGCCTCAACCTCAGTGCGCCTGCACACAGGTTTGAAAAAGAAATTCTAACAAATCCAGTCTTCTCAATTTTTTTCATTTTATGTTATACAAAAAAAGATGAACAAAGACGCTGGTACGGTGGTTGACACAGCTCACATAAATGCAAAAGAAACAACAGAACGACAAAAGCTAAAGCACATCGACATAAGCAGACAACACAAAGACGACAACAAGAAGACAAAAGCTACATCACAACTACAAAAGCTGAAGCATGACGACAAAAGCCTACAACACAAAAACAAAAGCTGAAGCACAAAGACAAAAGCCGACAACACAAAGACAAAA
>BSAI01000019.1:1702187-1728739 GCA_036245035.1 Adrianichthys oophorus
AAAGCTGAAGCACAAAGACAAAAACCAACAATACAAAGACAAAAGCTACAGTACGGTGGCAACAAGAACACAAAAGCCGACAACATGAAGACAAAAGCCAAAGAACAACCACAAAACAGCAGTGTATTTGAAAGCAGAATTTGTTATCCTGGAATGCACTTTGTTTAAAAAATGTGGATGATGTAGAAAACTGTTGAAATAAAAGATGAACTTCGATGAATAAAGTCTATGCAGATCTTCAACTGATTAGACGTGATGCATTAGGAACATTTATGGTAGGCCTTTATGGCAGTAATGTCCTTTCAAATCAAATTGTATCTGAAAACACTGACGTTCAGAGCCTGAGAGAAAGGCTGCTGCCCCTTAAGGTCCAGAACAGAAAAACTCAGAGAATTAATAATGCAGCTGAATGGAAAACGCTTCAGCACGCAGGAATTAGTGACATATTCAACTATTTAGCTGTGGGCACACATGACCAGTGATTTACTTTAAGGTGAGATGGTCCACCTCCTCGTTTAAATATTCTTCAGTTCTTTTGGCCTCTTGGCACTTCACCAAAAATGACGTAAAAAAACACACAACAAAAGCAAAACCTCTGCAGGTTTCTAATGATCTCTCTAGAGCATGTTGACATACTTGGATTATTTGGATTCATCAACCAACTTCTATGTCTTCTGACATTTCTTTTTATTCTTATATCTTACCTTTGGCTTTGGCACAAGTAGGGGAATCGCCACACGTTTCCCAGACCAATGCAAAAGCCCACACAGGTCAGAATGTACTGGGCTTTGTTGTCCCACTGGGGACGGTCCTTCTCCATCTTCTCCAGATCAGTGTAGCTTGGGATCCGAAGATCCAATTCAGGGTTTGGAAGCACCAGTTTCATGGTGACATGTGCAGTGAAGCTTACAGACTGCAACAGAGCGTGGAGTTAAGTGTGCACACACCGGAACACTGAGCTCAGCTATCTCCACATACATTTATGATCTTTTACTACTGTCCCCACATGCCACAGATTAACCAGCAGCTCTTATTTATTAATAGTCTTACAATGCAAAAAGGAAGATAAACTAAACCTCTTTTTCATAGAAAAGCTCAGAGGAAATTTATTTTTATTATTATATGTTTAAGTATGTCTTATTACTGAGCAAGAACACTCTCAAACCTGTAGAACATTTGTGTCCGCAGCTGGTTTACACTATTGCTGGCAATCGATTAAAAAAATATTCTGTTTAATCACATTTTTTGATTGTGATTAATCGCAATGTTTTACGATTTCCTTTTTATTCGGCACTATGCTGTTTTGGAACAAAACAAAGGCCAGAAAGATCATTTTCCTTCATTTTTATTGTCTGAAAGTGTTTGTGAAGTGTTAACTCAGATATCCCAGAAAAGTAATTTGTGTGCACAAACACATCAACAGAAAGTTAAGCAGAACTCTAAAGACTTTAACGTCTGCAGTATTACTCCAAGAAAACAAAGATGCTGATTTACAGCCATAAGAAACAAACATTGTGTCTCTGTACTTTAAATGGTCCGGGTGAATACTCTATTCTGATTGGCTGCTGGGTGTTCCGAAAGAAGTTCCGGTCACAATGTTCTACATGCACAGGCTTCTTCAAAACAAAGTTTTCCTTCATGATCTGGACAAAAACAAGCGGTAAGAGGAGAACTTTCTCTCTGAAGTGATGCTTTACTGAACGTATGGTGTTGATCAGCACATATATCACTTTACTGCTGGCTCAGCAACACATGGACTTTTTACCATGATGAACCGCATTATGTACCAAATGGTCTGCCTTTTGTGAAAAGAGATCTAAATCTAAAAAATAAGAAGAATTAAGTTCTGTCTTGAATATTCATTTCTTGTGTAAGTCACCATGTTAAAAGCCAGTCTGTGCCAGACAAAGTCTGCTTTTTCAGAAATTGACGCACGCCACGGATGACTGAACCAGCAGAAGATGGTTGCTTCACGAGTGTCCTTAATTTGCGTTAATACATATGAACGTGTTCATTTTTTTCTTTTATTTATTGTGTGCATTAACATTGTTAGCCCTAGTGTTTACAATCTTTTTAGTCATTTAAAACATTCTTTTTTATAGTTTTTATTTGTTTTTAGTGAAACCTGTTTGGATTTATGTCAAAATAGGAAACTATGTAGAATGTAAGTCGTTTATTGACTAAATAATGTGTGCATTAATAAGAGGTGCATACAGTACATTTCCAATGTTGGAGAAGTGCTATAATTTGAAAAATTGACAATCTCTAAGAAATCAGAGAACAAGAATGAGTCTCAGCATCACCTGGATGCTGGTTAATGATTTATTCAAAAGAAACTGTTGTTTGTGAATTTATAGTCAGTGAGGAGGTGAGACTAAGGTTAGGCAGACTGATATTTGACACATTTCTTCAAAATTCAATGTATTATTTGTTTTATAATAACTGTTAATTGATCTGCAACTGAAATTCTTTTTGGGAGTGGAATATGACTGCTTTTTGGATTTAATCCAGTAATCTCCCTACAGATACTTCAGTATTTTGTTATAAAATAATATTTTACAGTAATTGGATTTGTTAAAAGGGTAGGTACAGCTTTGCCTGAACCTTCACCTTTTACGATGTGTTTCTTTCATTTTTATTTGTGAACAACCTCATGTGAACTAAAGCCAAACTGAAGCTGCAGCTTTAAAGACCCACTCCAATGAAATGATGCATTTGGTGTTTTTAACATGTTTAGCATGAGGACATAAAGAAAAAAGAAACAAGTGTAATACTGAGTATTTTTTATTCATATTCTTGTGAATCAAGCGCAGATGTAAAAATGTCATTTGAAAAAGCTTGCAGATGCTACGTAGAAACTACAATGGGTGGAGCACAAACTCCCTGCTCCACCTCATTCTGATGCATCCACCTGCAGACATTTAGATCAATGGATGTCTTTATTTCCTTAGTTTGAGCTGGTGTCTGGATCAAAACTGTAAAGAGTCAATATACATTCATCCTCTATACCGTTTTGTCCCTTTCAGGGTCACAGGGCTGCTGGAGCCTAACCCAGCCACTCATGGGCGAAGGCAGGTGCCACAGTCACACACCCATGCACACTTGCATTCACACCTAGAGACAATTAGAGTCACCCATTAACCTACCTAATTAAGCATTTTTATAATTAAAAGCCCACTGGGAAAACTTTTACAGTATTCAATTCAGTTTTATTTATGTAGCCCAATATCACAGCCAAAGCCGTCTCATTGGACTGACATCAGTATAAGAAACAAAAAGTTAAACATGAAAATGTAAACAATAGCTGGTTGTTAAACAGACTAAGCTGAACAAACATCTCTGCCCTTACACCCTCCTTCTCGGTGAGGAAAAACTCATAAAAAAAACCCCATCTTTTTTCATCTGAAGATGATCTGAGTGGGACTTTACACTTTCCTTTGTGTTTTTTACCAATATCGTAATTTAAGTTAGAGCATAATTAGTGTTTGAAAATGCATCACAATGGAGATGGGGAGCTCCTACATATTTTGAAAGGAACATAAAGACACAATCGCAATCATAAGTGGGTGATGTACAAATGAGGAAACTCTTTGAGCAAAAAAATAAATAAATAGATAAACAAAAAAAGGTTTTATTTTTCCCTGTTAGGATAATGTATCTTACACCTATGTATGTTAAATGTATCTTAAATATTCATTGAGTTTAGTGAATGATGCATATGAGAACTGGACATAGTGAGTGTGACGTCATCCATAGAAAACGGTTTACTTCCTGCTCCAACTAATTTAAAACAATTCAGCCATTTTTCTGTGACACCACAATTTGAAGCCACACCAGGTCAGTAAACAGGGATTGGTCCGAGTCGTCCTGAGTCATCGTTTCTACAGCGAACACTTCTCACAAATCAGGAGTCAGTCCACACCCCTACCACTGAAAGCGGGTTACATGAAATCTGTCAAACATTTCGACCTTTCAAGGTGGGCTCTGCGTGCTTTTATTGTGGCATCGGTGAATAACTTGCAAAAAAAAAAAACTGAAAATAAAGAATGAGGATGATCAAGAACATGTTAAAAAGGTATCCGAGTAAGAAAGCTAATTCTGACCAATAGAATCACTGAGTAAAAGCGGTTTATTTCTCTATTGAAGTACATGGGACTTTGCTTCTGTGAGCCTGTGTTCCTCTTTGAATGCCAGTGGGGGCTGGGTCACTCAGTCCTGTTCTCTTATACCGTCAATGCATGTTAATGTTGTGTGTAGTATTCTAACACTATGTGTGGCATGCTAATATAATTCTGGTTCAAATTGTAAACACATGAAATGTCCACATTTAATGGACAAACTTTAATTTTGCCTAAGTAGCAAAAATGAGAGAAAAATGTAAAATATGTTGCAGCAGTCAACAGTTCAACTGTTAGCTTTGCAGTCCAAATAGTTAGCATGTTAGCTCACTGCTAGCAGATAAAACCCCTCAAATGTGGCAGCAGCCAACTGCCCAATCAACGAAAATGTTCTTTTCAACAAAGCTCTGCACAGTTTTAATTAGTAGATCAACAAAGAAGGTTTATTTTTCAAAGAAATTTAATTGGAAAAAAAGGCAATACAGATAGAATTTGTGACAGAAGGTAAAAACAGTTCTATTTCTGTTTTAAACATAAAATTTCCACTTTCAAACCAACTAACAAAACATTAATGGAAAGTTTAACTGAAGCTGATGGAGTTATGTGACACTGTCTGGCATAATCACAAACAAATGAATTTATCTCTCATTTTTAGAGCATGAGATTCTGATCTTCAGCTGCATTTATGCCTAACATTGGGGAAAGGTATTGTAAAAATCTTCAGAAATCATTTAGCTCACAAGGTCTCAGGTTATCAAAATCGAGCATTCAGCGACAAACATAAAGATAAAATAAATTTTATTAAAAAATACAAAAGGAAAACAGATATTGTTCTTTCTGTACAAAAATCAGTGAGTTCAATCGTGTTTGTGCATTTCCAACAATACTGTTGTTGTTAAATAATGTGACAAAACAAATGTATTCTGTTCATTAATTTATATCCACAGGAACATTTATTCCTGACGATGTTCTGAGTTTTTTTTTTATAATCAAGCCTGGAACTCTTTTGATCTGCTTTTACAGTAAAAAGTAAATAACCACTAGAGAATACCCTCCTCTTTAAAAGATGAAAAAAAAGCAAGAAACAAAATCCATGTCACAATAAATACTTGTCTAAAACTTTGGCTCGGTCATTTTTATTTTGGAAGTGACTGTGTCCAATGTGTCATCTTTGTAATTCTTCTTCTTGCAACATTTGTTTTGTATTAACTTGAAAAGGGCATAGAAGGGGATGCAAAAACAGGGGATACCAGCCAGGATGACAATGATGGCGTAGATCCAGGAAGGATAAGGACGCTCCTCAAGTGTTGGAAAGTTCTCCTTCATAGTGAGAGGACATGGTGAGTACACAGGTGAGTCAATTTTCAGAGAAAAACTGTGAATCAACTGCATCTGATATGAAACCAAATTGTTAGAAATGTTGTGAGGATTGCACTCACCGACTCCTGGTCCCAGACCAAATAGGTGGGAGTCTTTGTGACTTCCGTGACAAAGTAAAAAACAAGGATGAAGATCATGATGATGGGACTAATGACCCTCCACGTCACTTGCCAGAAAATATTTGGTTTGTGGCCGATCATAAACTCAATGTCCTTGTTAAACCTGTTCGGAAGCAATGAAAAAAGGCATAATGAGTCTGAGTGTGCTTGGGAACACCCATAAAAAAACAGCCTTTATCAGATAGAGAACATTAAACAGGTTAAACAGCACTTTGGTTTCTGCTTTCAGGAGAATTTCACCAAAAAATATACATTTTCAACATACTTAGTTTGCTAGGACTAACTTGTAATGTGTTACTTATGCAGTCAGCTTTGTTTTCATTAAAGTGTTTCAACTAATAAAACAGAGTTTTTCCTCTGTGCCAAAGTATAACTTTAAAAATATAATTTTTATGTTTTGTGAGCTAAATATAATGTCTTAGTAATATATTTTCATATTGAAAAGCATGGTTAAAGTCCATATTTGAATGTTTCTGAGTCAAATGGGAATTCGTTATGGGAGCCCATTAGAAAACTTTGGTGGAATTTAATGAGTCAAGCAGACTTCCCCTTATGAAGTTAAAGTAGCTCTATGGTGCTGCATAAAATATACATTTACAACTTGCTAGGTTTATCAAAATGCTAAAGAAGTGGATTCTTCGGCAAGAAAGACCATTTGTTTTCTTTTGTCAAATGTTTTTCTTAACAGGGAGCAGTGGATGCAGTTTGTATTTGCCAGAAATAACAAGAGTTTAAAGTTCTGCTATTTCCTAAGGACAGATTCATGAACTACCATGTATAAGTCTGTGTTTTTAATTAAGTCCCTTTTCCAATCAGGATGTCTTTCACTGCCCAGGAGTCTGGTAAAAAACAAGCTTGCAATAATAAGCATAGATCTGCATTCAGTAGGTTGTATAGCATCCGTTCTCTGATCCTCTTCAAGCTTGTTAAAGAAAGAGCGTGAAAAGGAAAGAAGTCACTCGAATCTATAGATGCTAACAATAAAATGTACCGCAATAATGTGAAGAGTTACAGTGTACAAGTATAAATGTGCATGTACATGCATGTCTCAAAAGAAAAACTTTGCATTCAGATCAAGGGAGGGAGCTGTAAAATGATTACGAAATCTTGTGATGTTCGTGCTTCATTTACTTTCAATAGCTTCAGTGCAACACAAAACCTGATGAATTTGAGATCAAATCCCTGTACAAAAAGAATGAGTTTGTAGGAAGACAAGTGGTTTATTAGCATGTAATAACTAAGTATTTACATCTTAATGGCTTACCTGTCTACACCATAGATGTAGATGACTGAAATCATCTCACAAAGTGCTATGACCAGCAGGGGAATGGAACCTGCAAAGTTATCAAAAAGAGCCAGCCAATAGTTTCCTGATTGGAGGGCAAATATGAGTCCAAGACCGAGGGAGATGAAGCAGGTGATGCCTGAAAAAAACACATGCGACACACTGTTGTCACAGTTCCAAAACATTGTTCTTCATCCTTTAGCCATGTTTTACACCTGCCTAAAGGGTTACCTTCAACACCAGAGATGTCGCCAGAGACACCTGAATAATAAGCGCCCTTTGAACTACCGTAACTCTTGGACCATTTATGAGAAAAATGGGTTTTCATGTCGGCTGTGTGCAAAGCCACTTTTCTCTTGGACAGAGTAATCTGATTTACATTGATTGAGTAAATACTTCACTATTGTAAAGTATTGCATATCAGCACAAAGCTGCTTTTCTCCACTTTAGAAATCCGCCGGAATAACATTAATTGCGTGAGGTAGTTGAAAGAAATGTAAGCATTGGAGCTAAAGCTCCCGGGTTAAGATTGGACATTCACCAGTTAGTTAGACTAGTTCACTTTTAGTTAGAAGAAAAAGAAAACTTACCAGTAAACACTTCTTTAGGCCAAGTCTTGGGTAACACTCTGAGCTCCTGCAAAGGAGCCACTACTCCCTCGATGTTGCCAAACATGGTTGATAGGCCAAGACAGAAAAGCATGACAAAGAAGAGGACTGCCCAAATGGGCGAAACGGGCAGCCGAATGATGGCTTCTGTGAAGACGATAAAAGCCAAACCTGTGCCCTCTACGCCCTGCAGAAACAAGTGTTATAGGCAATCCTTCTCATCAAGGTATGTTCTTCAACTCTGACAGAAGTAAGCTGACCTGGCTCAGGAAAAACTGCATATCACATGTCTGCAGGTTCAGTCCTTGAATGATGTCTGGACTGGTCTGGTTGAGGTGAGCCAAAACGTCATTGTAGTTGCTTTCTGTGATGTTGTTTTCCGGGTAGTTAAAGGCATTCATCAGCTTCAAAATGTTGCTGGAAAGTACAAACATCAGCTCAGCCTCTTCCAGGTGAACCATGGTCACTTTGCATGGCTGTGAAGTGTTCTGTCAATTTCAAAACTCACTCTCCAGTGCACTCGTCGAACTTTTCTGTAGCCCTGAAGCCAATGATGGAGTAGATCACAGTTGCAGAGTAGACAGAGGTGCAGCCATTAATGATGGAGATGAGAACTGCATCCATTTCACAGTTGTTGCTGTAGACCAGGATTTAGCGTGAAGAGCGACTCTTTAAAATGAGCCTACTGTCTTCATGTACAACATTTTACTTACTGGACAGAGTTATAGCTGGAAAAGGAGATGAGACCTCCAAAAGCCAGAGAGAAGGAGTAGAAAACCTGAGCCCCAGCATCCAACCAGGTTGCTGGATTCATCAACTCATCGATCTAAACAGGGAATAAACAAAAAATGAAACGTATTTTCTGTGGACATTACCGATAATGATGAATGAGTGAAAGTTCACTGAATCCTGGTGAATTTTCTTGTGTGAGAATCTAAGGCTGAATCTGAATTCTTACCCAACCCCTACAGCTTCTCCCTACCCCTCCAATTGTAGGGGCATTTGAAGCTGTAGTGGTGTCCCAGCTTTTTTTTTTTTCAACGAGAGGCCATAGGGATGACTTTTTGTTTTAGCATGACTTTTTAAAGTTACATAACAGTTATGCATTTTCCGAGTGCTGGCTGCTACGTGATAACGTAGATGACCGGAAACTATTGATGATATCATTGAGTGGTAGTGACATCCATATTTGAAGACACTATTTTTCCATGTCTCTGTTTGGAGGGCTAAACATAGGGATAGGGAGAATCCAGAGGGGTAGGGGAAGAATTTGGATTTGGCCTAAAACTCACAGTTTGGAAGAGAAGCGTTCTGAAAAATGGCTGCTGCTTGATGAGTTAGATGCAGTAAATCTGTTACACATCAGTTTGTTTTATTGCCCGCTATGTATGTCGGTGCTGTTTATGACTCACGAATCAGGATAATGGTGTATCTTTAAGGTGCAATGAGTCGCAGTTTTCTCTATCAGCTTTTATGGTCTTGTGCTGAAGGTTTATGGCGGACGGATAAATGTGCTATCTTTGATCATTTGTGATGGTTATCTCACGTTTCTGCACACCTCAGAACACTGTGTGTTCAGAAAAACCTGACATTTCTGAAAACCTCACAGTGAGATAAGATTAACACTAAAAACAGAGTGAGGTTATGTAAGGTCACAAACTGGTTCTCTCTTTTAAAGTGAAAGGACGTGTGGAGATGGGATGTGATTCTTTGCTTTGGTTACATACACCAAAAACATCAGCAAACATTCATTAGTCACTTATATCCCTATGATATTTTAGTGTTTGTACACAAAGTTGCAGCTCTAGGTACATTATTTTGGATGGTTTGTGAGAACAGTGCCTACATCTGGCGTGAAGAGGAACTTTATTCCCTCTGTAGAGCCTTTCAGGGTCAGTCCTCTAACCAGGAAGATGGTGAGGACCAGGTACGGCAAAGTTGATGTGATGTATACAGCCTGAGAGAGACAAGAGAAGCATACCATTCAGTGATAAATACTTAATACCAACAGCAAATATTTGAGGGATATCAGCTGCTTTGGTAATTTCAGACCTTTCCAGTGGTCTCGATGCCGCGGATGCAGGCGACATAGAGCAGAGTCCAGGCAGCCACCAGGGACAGAACCATCCACCACTGCAGGCCTCCAGCCTCACCAATTTCTGTGGAGGTGTTCAGAGTCTCTCTGTACCAGAAGTAGTCAACAGTGGAGCTGCGTTCACACTCCTCCAACAACCCTGCAATGACGACAACAGTTTAAAGAAAACAGTTTGGGATATTCTGGTTCCATTTGTTTTGTTTTTTTAATGTGCATTTATGGTCTCTGAGTTTTGATTTGGTGAATCCGGCACATCTGTCTTAAGGTTCTGTTAAAGCTTCAGGGGACGCAGAAAGACTGGAGTTCCATATTAATACACTTCCACCGCCATGCTTATACAGTTTGTGCTGTAATCAGTGGTGCATGAAGCCTGTAGGCCTCCTTTTGGGCCTCCTCTGTCCAATAAACAGCACTTTTAGGGCACAGCCTGTAGACTTTTTGCAAGCCATGAACTTGCATTTTTCTTTGCCGTTTGGTTGTGCGTGTGATAGAATGATGGTTTCCTTGTTGGTTTTGGCCTCTTGACTCTTCACAGACAGAGGAGCAGTGAAATGAAACTGAAAAAGTCTCTGCTTCTGTGCTCCTCACTGAACCTCGGAAGAGCCTTCCTGCTCCTGATCTCATTACAATGCTGTCGGTGATGCCATCGCTGAGTCCTTAAAACACAAAACCCATCCAGAAAGATGTGGACCTGACTGGACGTACCTGTTTTGTTTGCGTTGAGAGGACACTGGCTCCATGGGAGAGGATCTTGAAAGGAGTTGAAGAGATACCACATGATCCAGGCCATGATGGTGTTGTAGTACAAGCCCACCAGGAAGGACACAAGCAGCGATGCAATCCCTGTGAAGGTCAGAGGTTTAGTTCAGCGTGATACCGTGGCGTTTGGCCGGATGTCAATTTGACCAAAAGACTTAAGGTGGATCCAAAGATTGGCCAAATGGTTTTAAGGCAGAGAAGCAGAACTGAAGCAAACAATTGAACCAGGATCGTCTTCTGGAACTTTCTCTACAGAGAAATCACTAGTACTAGGAAATATAAAGCTGTCCTTAGACATCCACCCTTGTGGACCATCATGGAAGCTGAATGAACATTCTTTTCTTTTACCTACCCACTCCAGTCAGGTAGGGGTTAATGGACCTCCAGACCCCCACGCTGCCTTTCCTCAGACGCTGACCAATGGCAAACTCCAAGTGCAACAGCGGAATGCCCTCCAGAACCAGCAGGATCAGGAACGGGATCATGAACGCCCCTGGAAGAATAGCATTCAAGTTTATGCTGAGACAGCAAAAGAGTTCCTGACAGAATCCTGAATTTAATGTTTGATATGAGTTGAATTTATCTTTCAAACCCCATTTAGTTTTGAAACAATGAACAACTACTCATTCAAACTTTGAATTAAATGTAATTGAAATAAGAACTTTAACAATGAATTGATGTTTCTTGAAAACAGTATTCTTTAAAGCATCAATAGTTTATATTCCATCATTAGCAACCTGTTTATAAAACTCCTGCTTTTGTTTTTTTGAACAACCTGATTCTGAAATCCATCCAGATGATGTGAGGGTTAGAAGTGAAATTGAGTAAAAGTACACACTCTGCTTTGTTTTCAGGTCAAATACAACACAAAATCCTCACATTCCGGTTAGAGTACATTAAACTGAAATATGTTGCAGCGTAACTGACAGGTTTAAAAATTCACAGAGGACACTTCAGTTTCCTTCATCTCAAATCATTTCTCAACCTTTTTCTTCAGTTTGGTTTATTTGGA
This sequence comes from Adrianichthys oophorus, assembly GCA_036245035.1. Lineage (NCBI taxonomy): Eukaryota > Metazoa > Chordata > Actinopteri > Beloniformes > Adrianichthyidae > Adrianichthys > Adrianichthys oophorus. Next base: position 1,713,564 of record BSAI01000019.1, read on the forward strand.
AACTGATCAGAGTTCAGACTTTTAATAACCAACACTGTTTTTAAAACACTAAAACTTGAAGATCATTTTCTGCTTTAAATCTGGCATCATAACATGTCACTGCTGCTCCTTACAACTTAAATAATCCCTGGGCCAATAAAATCTCTGATTACTACATCCTGTTATCTTCTCACTCCAAAGTTATCTCATTAATGGTTTTTCCAATTTATAACAGTAAATATTATGACCACAAACATGATGTTATTGTTTTCTTGAGAACTTCAACATATTATTTTGCACAAAAAATAAACATTTCAGGTCAAAGAATTTTTTTTTCTTTCTGCTTTTATAGCATTTATCTCCTCCACCGTCCCTGCTCACCTCCTCCATGGCTCTGACACAGGTACGGGAACCTCCAGACGTTTCCCAGGCCCACACAGAAGCCCACGCAGGTCAGGAGATACTGGACCTTGTTGTCCCACTTGGGTCTGTCCCCAGCCTCTTCCTTCTCCATCCTCTCCAAGTCTTTGTGGGTGGGAATTCGGTCATCCAGCCCAGGGTTTGGGATCTTCAGCTTCAGCTTCATGATGGTTCCGATCTGCAGCGGTGGAGTTTGATGGTTCTGATCTGAAGATGTGCTTCTTCTGAAGTGATCTCAGTGCAGGCGGGGGAGCTGGTGGCTTTCAGGGACCTCCTTTCTTCTCTGAGTCCTCTGCCTGCTCTGTGTTTGCTGGGGAGGGAGTGTTAGATTGTCACTGCGACCTGTGGCCCCTCTGCTGTCGCTATCAGCATCTCATTGGTGCCCGGCTATGATGCAGAGTCAGCAGCTTTGAGTGGAAAAGGCACAACCTCCTTGATAATGGTTTTCCCTCTAAGGAGGTGCTTTCACCTCCTATTTTTCTGAGAATTTTCTTTAAGAAAAGAAAAACTATTTTAAAATTCTTTTTAAACAAAGAAATCAAATGTATTTGTGTTATTAAACATACATGTTTTCTCACATCTGTTAAAACATTTTCCTATTTTAGATCACAAACTCAAGTAAAGCAGCGTCAAAGTAAAATACATGTACGATAAAATACTCATATAACGTGTTAGTTTGTTACAGAAAAGTTCAAGAAAAGTCAATTTTGCATCAATGCTCTCTTGTTGTTGTCAAGTATTTAACAATTTCAGTTAATAATAAAGTTTGCTTTGATAAAAAAGCTTTTGCATTTTTCATTAAAGAAAGGAACAACCCTTTGGGGTCAGATATCAGATATCTGTGTGAAATAAGAAACTGTTAAAAGGACTAGTGGTTTGTTGATAAAACATGGGCAGGAAATGCCCTTCAATCAGCTGTAGATAATCTCAGGACGTTGTGACTTTATCATCCTTTGCAGCTGTGACGCTCAGCATTCCTAAGCAGCACATCCAAACACTTCCTGCTCACATCATCTCTGGATTTTCAGAGTTTTCAGCCTGAATCCAAACTTTCACCGTTAATAAGAGTTTTAAAAGCTGTAACGTCTCCTTCAAACCTACAGGGAAACCTTTTGATCAACAGGAGAAGTTTCCTCGTCGTGACGTGACTTTGGTTTTTTCCCAGATTAGACAGAACCTCGTGATTTTTTTTCTTTTTAAGTAAACCGGGAAACGCATCTCACCTCCGGCTGCATTTGCTGCAGTTTCTTTCAAGGCAGAATTAATGATTTCAAGATGGTTTGTAGGCCCAGTGGACGCTCACTGAACCCAAATGACAGAAACGGAGACTCTCACCGTCAGAGGTTCATAGTCCTCCACATGTTGTGTGTTCAGAGATGTTCTTCTGAAGGCCTCAGCTGAGTTTCTACAACTCACTAGATATTTTCTCTTTTTTGACCATTCTCTGTAAACCCTTGAGATGGTTGTGGGCGAAAATCCCAGTAGATCAGCAGTTTCTGTGATTGGCTGATTAGAAATTTGCATTAACGAGCAGTTGGACAAGTGTACCTAATAAAGTGTCCAGTGAGTGTATGCTAATGTCCTCCTCGTGTTAACCTTATTTTGGCGGATGGTTAGATCAAGAACATTGTTCTAGGCTAAATTAAAGAACCTTTTTTCTGGTCTTCTCGCTGCTGTCACAGCAGAGATCCTGAGGCTGATATGGAAATGCTAAATGACTCATAAGGTGGAGAAGATGAGAGATCGTCACGAATCAGAACAACCTGTAAATCTGATGGACGTCTTCTAAACTGGGGAAAAATCAGTGAGTCCTCCTCCAGTGTCTTACCTTCACAAGGGAGGCTTAGCAGCTCAGGTTGCTGAGCAGGTCAGCTCAAACCCACTCCCTCCAGCCAACTGTCGTTGTGTCCTTGGGCAAGGCACTTTACCCTCTCTGTCTCCAGTGTAGCTCCACTGGTGTGTGAATGTGTATGAATGTCCAGTGATGGTCAGAGGGGCGCGTACTGGCAGCCACGCCTCTGTCCGTCTGTCCCAGGGCAGCTGTGGTTACATCGGTAGCTCTCCATCACCACGTATGAATGAATCATGGACACACATTGTGAGCGCTTTGAGTGTCTGGAAAAGCACAGAAAAATCCAATCGATCATTATTATCATTATTATTATTTTATTATTATTAGTTTCTGTGTTCACATTTGTAAAAACAAAAAAAAAGTCACTTTTCTAATTTTGCTTTTTAGACAGAAACTCCTCCATCCTCCTCCTGAGTTGCCTGTTTACAGTTCAGGCCCCTGAGGGAGTCGTGTTAGTGAGCAACAACAAACAGGCTGATAACAGCATTTATGATTCATGCACGTGGAGCGCACAAAGGTTGAAGTCAGGTCACAATGACTCAAGTTTTCTGCGTGCAGGACCAGGAAAATTCTTACTGATTTGCAGAAGAATCAATAAATATTCAGATGGCTTGGCAAGGATTTGATTCAGGCTGGACTGTACAGTGTCTTGCAGAAGTATTCCTTTGAACTTCTCCACATTTTCTCACATTATGACCACAAACATAAATATATTTATTATATTATTTTATATATTATTATGCGGTTTGTCATAAACCATGAGAGTGACCCAGCAAACATGTGGAAGAAGGTGTTCTGGTCACATGAAACCAAAATGGAACATTTTGGTCTAAATGCAAAGCTCTATGTGTGAAGGAAATCTAACATCACTCTGAACACACCAAACCCACTGTCAAACATGGTGGTGGCAGCATCATGCTCTGGGGCTGCTTCTCTTCAGCAGGAACAGGGAATCTGGTTAGAGTTGATGGGAAGATGATGGAGCCAAATCCAGAGCAATATTGGAGGAAAACCTGTTGAAGTCTGAACAACACTTGAGACTGGGGCGGAGATTCACCTTCCAACAGGACAACCACCCTAAAGCCAAAACTACAGTGGAATGGTAAAAATGAAACGGATTCATGTGTTGGAATGGTCCAAAGTCCAGACCTAAATCCAATCCAGAATCTGTGGAGAGATCTGAAAACTGCTGTTCACAAACGCTCTCCATCTAATCTGACTCAGATTGAAATGCCTACAGGAAGGATGGACAAAGATTTCAGTCTCTAGATGTGTAAAGCTGGTAGAGACAAACCCCAAAAGACTTGCAGCTTCAATTACAACAAAAGGAGGTTTTACAAAGTATTGACTCAGGGGGTTGAATACTTTTGCACACTGAACTTTTCAGTTTTTATTTGTAAAAAAGATGAACTCTTGTATAATTTGAGTGACACTGTGTTGGTCTTTCACATAAAATGCCAATAACATATATTTATGTTTGTGGTCATAATGTGAGAAAATGTGGAGAAGTTCAAAGAGTGTGAATACTTTTGAAAGACACTGTATGGCTTCTATAACAGGCTCTTTAAAAATCAGGCTCCTCCCACTGCTAGCTTGAGTCACATGCCACCCTGGTGCATCAATGCAAACTTATTTATATTTTAACAAAGAAATGAAGCTGAGATGCAACAAACCAGTTTTGTTTTTACTAAAATGTTCAGATTAAATGTTATGACTGTTTATCTACACAATCATGCTTTTTCCAAATAATTTAAACAAAGTTATCCAACCTATCATTACAGTTTTTCTTAAACTGCACAAAATAAAAAACAAGATATGAAAAGTTTAGCTTTTGTTATTTTTGTTGGTGATGGTGTCTGGTTCCATAAAAGTTCATTTCTTATCTGGCTGATTCACTCTTTAAAGCTCAAAGTGAAGCAGATAAATCCTGATGATAACGTTTATTGAGTAGGAATCACCTTCAAAACATCAATGATGATCGCAGTTCAGAACAAACACATTTCATGACTTAAACCAAACAAAAACACACAAGAGAACAGGAACACAATAAAAGGAGTCATTTGGAAAAAAAAAATACGTTTTTACTAAATGAAATTTCAAAAATATGTTCTCTTTACTTTTATTTTTCAGAAGTGTATCTTTCTGTGAGTTTCCCTCTGACATGAACATAAGTCAGCAAATGGATGCTTTTTAAACATCTAGTTTCTTCTTTCTCTTTGTCCCTTTTTTTTCTTTTTCATTTTCAGGTTTGGTTTTTGGTTCTGCTTTTTATCTTTAGTCATGTTTGAGTTCTCATCTAAAAACTGTAACTATCTGGTTCTACATCCACAGACATGTTACAGACGCTTTAGGTCTCACAGTTTTAGGCCTACGGAGGTTGTTCAGTTGCTGTTTACACACACACACACACACACACACACACACATCCAGGAGGAAACATCCAAGATGCATGAATGCATCAAGCTCAAGGCCCAAACTGACAGTGTGTTCAGTGAATGTCTCAGGACAGCAGAGGATGCGGTGCTGGAGGACAGATCCTCATGGGAGGACAAGCCCCTGCATGGGATGGACCACCGAATCATCAGTGAAGTGGCTGATATCAAGAAGTCCTACCAATGGCTGAAGAGGGCTGGCCTACAGGACAACACAGAAGCGCTCATCCTGGCAGCTCAGGAACAAACCCTGAACACCAAAGAGATAGAGGCTCAGATATACCACACCAGACAAGACCAAAGGTGAAGGCTGTGCAAAGAGACGCCTGAAACAATCCAGGACAGAACTGCAGGGTGTAAGATGCTAGCCGGGAAAGGATACATGGAGCGCCACAACTTATAGATAACATATAGATAGATAGATAGATAGATAGATAGACTCTATATATGTTTTTTTATCTCCCAAATCAACTTTACCTGACGTATCTGTATGAGTGAATATTTGACAGGTTGGACCTGCAGAGTGCGATGACACATCAGGGTTTTATAGTTTACAGCACAACTGAGATAATCATTGAAACCGTTTCTACTCTTTTTACTTTCAGCTAAATAAGAGTGTTTTACCTTTTTTTAACTCTTCCTAAAGGAGATGTTTGAGGTGTTCACCATGAAAGGAAATCTGCATGAGGAGCTGCCGTGACTTCCTGTTGTTGGAAAACGTCTTTTCTGATTGTTTCTAGAGAAAAAAACGTGATCCATAAATCTCCTCTTCACCTCTGATGGAACATATCTAAGGAAAATGTTTGGATCATGTAAATCTTACTAGAATCACCTGAACATAAATATTGTTGAATTTCACTGAAGAAAAGCATTGTATTTAGGTTGATTTACAGACGTTCTCTTCATCTTAAGACCAAAAATGTAAGAAATATGAAAGTCAAAGTTAAGAAGGAATGGAACGATCTTTCACTTGTTATTTCACAGACAGAAGTAAAATATTTAATAAAAGATACAAATCATCACAAAATGAAGAAAAATTTTGTTCCTGCTGTGAGCTGTTCAAAGGTTGCATGAAAAGCTGCCAACTTGAAGAAATTAGGAAATTACTCAGCAGGTTTGCTGGACTTTGCTTTCTGTCACTGGCTGTAAATTTGCTGTTACACAATCCAGGTTCAGAAGAAACTTCTCACTCCATAAACAATGCAGTTCAAATAAGACAGATTTGACTGCAAGCACAAGTTGATGCAAAATCATTTGAATTGTGTTTATAATTCTATAGAAATCCTTTTTACTCTGTAACCTCCTCCAAACGTCTCCACTGAAGATGCCGTCCTGTTATCTTCAGAGTGACAGGCCAGTATCTGGGATGCTCGAGCATCTTGCAGAACGCGCCAGATAAGACAACCATTACAGGTTGATGAGAGCCCGTGATAAGACAACCTTTTGCTCTTGGAGCATTGAGCCAAAGTAGACTCTGGATGAAGATGCATCTTAGGGATTTTTCTTTAGATCAGGATAAAAGTTCAGGTCTCAAAGGTCACAGCTCATGATCAGCTCATCAAGGATCTCTGGAGAACAAGCAGAAAATCTCTCTCAACTCCAGGAGTCACCTCAGCCCCGCTTCAGACTGAAGAGTGGAAACTTCAAACAGGAAGAAGCCTTCTGCCCTCTTGTAGTTTGTTGGTCTGTTATCTGGTGAACATGGAGTTTCGTGCCTTTCTTACATGCAAACTTACATTTCATGCAGCCAAACAGAAAAGGTTCAGGTACCAGCATTTACCACTTCCTGTCCACCAGAGGGAGCTGTTGATCAGGGCCAGAGTTGTGAGTCACAGATTTGTTGTTGACCTTTCAGCAGATCTCAGGGGTCGCCACAGGAAATCAGCTTTCGCTGATCCACAGAGACTTCCTGATGCAATCCTGTATTTGATAGATTACAGCAACAAATGACTTTTTACTGTAACGAAGAATTGAAAGGGATTCAATTAGTTTTATGTACATTGTGTGCTATAACACAACAACACACACAACAGAGGAAAGACCAAAAGAAAAAAATCATTTTCTGCTGTTTATCAGTCACACCAAGCTTTTGCCTCCCATCTATCCATGTTCTAACCTTACTGTGATCTTTTTTGAGGTCATGAAGTTGCCAGAGCCTAGCCCAGGGATGGGCAACTCCAGGGCCGCATTCCTGCATGTTTTCCAACATACCATGATCTGACATGTTCTAATTGGCTGGACACACCTGAACCAGGTAATCAGTCATGAGTAGGGCTCGGATATCTGGAAATCATGCACACACTGCGGCCCTCGAGGCCTGGAGTTGCCCATCCCTGGCCTAGCCTGACCACTGGTGGGTGAAGGTGGGGTACACCCTGGACAGGTCACCAGCCTGTTGCAGGGCCACACAACCACACACAGTCACAGCTAGGGACACTTAAGAGTAACCATCTATAAAGCGTGTTTTTGGAGTGTGGAAGGAAGCTGTCTGGAGAAAACCCACCTAAATGGGGAGAACATACAAGCTCCCCATGGAAAGGACCCAGCTGGGATTTAAACCAGCATCTTCTTTTTGTGAGACTAAAGCACAAACCACTGTTCCACTGTGCAGCCTTACTTAGAGCTTTTTTTTCATAAAAAGTTGATTGCAGTTTTTCTCAGTCGCCTTGGTGCATTTCTCACAACAGAATTCAACTTTGATCAGCAGTTACTGCAACCTCCACAACACGTGGTCAATTCAGCGCAGCTGAGTGGCACTTTAATGTTCATTTCATCCAATAGCAAATGCTTTTGGATATGAAGTGATCAATTACTTCTGAACATCAAAACTAAGTAACCTGTAATCAGTGCTTAAAGTGGCATGACATGACAAAAGAGAAGAGGAGAGGAGAGGAGAGGAGAGGAGAGGAGAGGAGAGGAGAGGAAACAGCTGCTGCTGCAAGACAGAGCCCACCTTTAAAGAACCGGTTCAGCACCTATAAAATCTAAATCCATCTCTACTCTCATCTCACTTTAAATGATCATTTTCATCATTTAATTTTCCTTTGAGGTTGAGCAATAAAGTTTTTTTTTATTTATTTGAATCAATACATAAGTAAACACACACAAAGAAAGCTTAAAAAATGTACATGTTTTGTAAACTTCTTTATTTTGCTGACATGTTTGTTCCTGGGCTTCTCTTCAAAGTGCTTCTTCTAATTCAACTGATACTTTTTGTGTCCACTAGATGTCCTCCTAGAGCAAATGAAGCTTCATGAATTGCATGCATTGCACTGGAGTGAACCAGTTGCATGAAAGGCTTCAATGCTTCATGAAGCTTCATCTGCCCATCATTAGTTTTTACATATAGGTATTGATACGCTGGAAGAGGAATATTTACAATGTATCACTATCAGACTTTAACGTCTTGCCCACACATTAAATGAAACTGTAATTGACATTTAAAAATTAATTAATTAATTAATCAATTATTGGCGGGAAATCTGAATTTATATGGTTCTGATTCCGACCCAGACCTCAGTCCATCAATCCTCATTACGGTTATTACCAGAATTTAAATAATAACCTCCAGGCCAGCTTTTTAAAAGTGAGTAAACAAATAAAAAGTCTTTTAAACGGTTCTTCGAAAAGAACTGATCTATAAGCTTCAGCTCCCTTTAAAGAGCCATCAATCTCATCAAATACATTTGCTTGCTGTGTCAATAATAGACCTCTCACTGTGACATTAGGTAATATACACACTGGCTGTACACTTTCACACACTTTTTTTCAATTCAAGGTGATGATCATCCTCTACCTCCCTCTCACTCATGGTGCAGAAAGAAATAACATAACGGGGTATAATAACTAAGGACTAAACAGGGAATGACAAAACAAGGACAGAAACACACACTTAAACCCCAATCCACCCAGACAAACAAAATGAATGGTATCCCACAATTCCTTCCATTGCCAGATCTGACAGCAGGCCCAATGTGTCTGTGACCATCGCTACAACACATCAGGCGTGTTTGAGATGACCCAGGCGGACGCAGCGCTTCAGAGCAACTGGTGTGCGGTGTTAGTTTTCTGCTCCAACATCACATGTCAATCATCATCAAAATATCACGAGGGGGGGGAAATACAGGAGCCTACTTAGGCAGTGCAGCTAGACGACGACAAAACAATGCATTATTCAGATTTTATTATTATTATTATTTATTATGCAATACTTTATTCAGATAAAGTTATCATTGGAAATGATTTGACTTTATTTTATTTTTTCTACTGATAATCATTTAGGTTTGAATGCTAAACATCAGGCAGACATTTGCATTTATGCAACAAAAGGAACTCAGAAGTACAGGAATCACAAATCATCTGTGTTTTTGTGTTTAATTGTTGACTTTAAAAGTTAAAAAAGAAAAGTGGCCCCTAAGACGTGTCGGAGCCTTTTCTAAAGAGAACGACCTAGAACAATGATTGATATTGCTGGGTTTTTTTGTGTTTGTTTGCTTGTTTTCTATTTATTTTGGCATGGTCCGGTTCATTTTCTGTATACACACTGTGTATCTTTTTCAGAAGAAATTTACTTAGAATTTGTCTTAAATGTTCTATGTTTGTTTCAACAAGTGATACAAAAGTGAAAGTAAACTTGTTTTTTAGTTATATTATTTTTATGTGTATTTTAACATTCTTTTGATCAGCACATTTCATTTAATTACAGCATCACTTTGTTTTTCCATTTCAAGAAAAAGTTCATTTTTGTTACACTCATGTTAGTTTACGTTTGCTCATTATTAAATCACATGAAAATCAGTGTTGTAATTGTTCACCCATTTAAAATACAGTCAATGTATGACTACATTATGGACATACATATAGACACTACACATATAGACTTGACCTGAGCTCCTTGACCTTGTTTCATATTATGATGCATAGAAAAAAAATAACATTTTTTTTAACCATTCATTCATCTTATACATATACATCCTATACTGTTGTGCCCTTTTCGGGTCACGGACCTAACCCGGCCACCCATGGGCAAAGGCAGGGGACACCCCTGAACAGGTCACCAGTCTGTCGCACAATCACGCACCCATGCACACTCACATCCACACCTCGGGACAAGTTTAGAGTGACCAATGAACCTATGAAGCATGTTTTGGACCTTTTTTTATTGATCACTTACATTCAAGTATCTCTTAATTTTATGTTTCAACTTCCATGAAAGAGAGTACCGCCCCTTCTTGTTGTCCACTTAAAGCACCGCCTGTAATCCGCAAGAGATCAGAAGTAATTTGTTTAAAATGGATTAAGACTCAAAGTAACGCACGAGCGGCTGCAATGCGCGTAAATGACCACAAGATGTCACCATTGGTCAATATAGCAAAAATGGAGCAGATTATCAATTAAGAAGAAATAAAACGTTTGGATTTTATGTGCAGGAATTAACTCTAAATTGATCTAAAGTGTTAGATGAAATCATAAATGTTGTTAGACAGCATTCCCATGCTGTTTCAGGGATTTTGAAAAGTTCAAAACTAAATAAATGCAGATTACATTTCCGCACGCGGGTCTTCTTTTCTCGATGTATTTTACTTATAAACATGTTTAAAGACTGAAAATGTCATTATTATTGTTGTTGTCAATGATTTCACAGCGGATTAGAGGAGGTCAGAGCGGAGCCTAAAGCCGGAGATCTGAGGGGAGGAGGGGAGAAACAGAGGGGGGGGGATTTACTGCGACTCAGACAGACCGCAGACCGGCTGATCCCCGCTCCTCCCCAGCAGCCACCTGCGCGCCCGGGGACGAGGCTGACAGCAGAGACCCGAACCAGGGAGGCGGCAGAGAGTCACAGCGCGCGCACCAAAGACCCATCCCGCGCGCACCAAAGAGCCATCCCGCCGGAGCTCCGGACGCGCTCAGGACGCACTCTCTCGGCGGCAGGGATCCGCTTCCAGCGCCGTCACTGACACACACACACACACACACACGCACACACACACACACACACACCCGCTGTGCATGGACGCGCCATGGCCACGCTGGTCTGCAGGGTTCAGTTTTTAGATGACACCGATCCGTTCAACAGCACCAACTTCCCGGAGCCCACGCGGCCGCCGCTCTACACCTTCAGGGAGGACGTCCCCCTCATCAACCAGCTGGCGGGCATCCACAGGCTCCTCAAGGCTCCTCACAAGGTAGGACACGCATACGCGCGCGCGCACACACCCAGGCCCCTTTGGGGTCCAAAACCATCATCAGTGTTCTGGGACCCTGCCGTCACCTCCAGGAACCGCAGCAGCAGCATCCTCTTGCATCCTCACACCTTTCACTCATTCGCTTTTTCTTTAAAAAAGTGAAGCTGTGTCCCAAACTTGTCAGTTCATTGTTTTTTTCTTGGGGGAGTTACTATGGAAACAGGTGGCTTCAAACAAATAAATGTAACGTGACGCTTCTTTATTTACATGAGATCCAGGAATCTTTAAGCAGAAGCTCCAGGAGAAACAGATCTTCATCCAGAGGCATCTCAGAAGGACATGATCTTCTGCATGCATGCATGTGCAGATGAAAGCACAGATTTACAGAAATAAAGGAGACACGCTGAAAAAAATGGATTTTTAAGTGCAGGCCCTTTGCTCTGTCAGCAGACCAGCATTCATTGGCAAAGCGGTTTTTCCAAACCAGCACATCTCTCTCTGCCCAATCTTTAAAAACCACAAAACAAACGAAAACTGTCCCACAGCATAGAAAAGCTTATGATTACAAGCTGCACGTGGACAGATGGCCGAGCCGACATTCGTGTTTGCAATTTACTTTCCATTAGGAGGAAGACTGTGCGTAATGGCAACTGGATATTGGGCTGAGATTACAGGGATGAAATGGTTTGGTTGCAGATTTGCGCGTCAGAGCGGCCCAGCGCTGTTGTGTGTCAGGGTTCGGTGTTGAGGTCTTATAGGAAAATGTGAGAATGACTGATCGTCCTTTTCACAGTTTTTTTTCTTCTTAAAAGCTGTTTCTCCTCTCCTAAACAGCTTGCTGTGTTATTATATTGTGATGTTGGAGCTCATGTATGGCTGGGCTGCTTGTAAAGTATAGGTCACTTCTCCCAGAATTCCTGTGGCAATGGCATGGATCCCTGGCTGCAACACTTTGTTCTCCTCACTTTGGGAGCTATGGTTTTCCTGACCTCTCCCTCCACCTCCTCTTCTGCCCTCCTGACCACGCAGCAGTTCAGACACACACGTCTGTCCTGGTATCTACAGAAATACATTTCTGCTTCCAGGTTAGTTTGGTTCAGACTTGGGTTCGTGGTCCGCTTTGATGCTAACATGGCACAGAGAGAAAAAGTGACTGCTTGAAAATGATGGTCATGGTTCTCCTGCAAGTGAACCCTGGTGTTATTCACTGTAGTGTTAAAGAGCGTATATCATGCTATTCCAAGCTTTCCAGAGTAAAATATGATCATAAATTACCTTTAGCACACTAAAGAACTTTGTAAAAATGAAATATTAGTTTTATTTGTGAAGTATTTTCCACCCAGAAGTAAAACACCTCGATCTCTGAGGCTTTAGTTTATCGGAGACCGGTGTTTATTGGAGATCAGTGTTTATTAGGGACCGTTTCTTTGTGGGGGGTTAAAGGAGCCCAACCAGTATTGGAGACAAGAATCTTACAGAAACGCGCCCCTATTAGTTCTGGCAGCTATTTGAAACCGGCATCAATTAGAGACGGGCCAAATTTAGAAGCTATATGGTGTTGTGCAGATAAAATGAAATGTTCTTAATGCTAAATCACGGCTAGCTCTGCACGGAGAGAGCGTGTTTGTTAGCCTGAGGGCGGTGCTGGTAGCACTGACTCCTTCTGGACAGAGCTGTTCTCCACTTTGTGATGTCTCAATGTGAGGACCCCCCCCCCTATTTGTTCCCATTAAATCACGTGTCTTCAACACCCGGGCTTTGAACGTGTCCCGGTCTGAGGGCCGACTGGTACTGAGCCGCAGCGCATACAGGAAAAATGCAACTTCGCTAACTTGGATTCTTTCCGCTATTTTATTTTCTGATTCTGAAGGAATTTTGTTGTTGAAAACTACCGGATTCTGTTCACCACATCTGCCTATCTTGCCGTGACATAAAGTGACTGCTCGCTCAGACTGCTAGCTTTGTTTTTCACATAGCTAGCAGTTGAACTTTCAGCCCAAGGATAAAAGCTAATTAAAGCCAAACAAAAAGATTTATTTGGAAAGTTTCTTTGGGAAGACAAGAGCCATTACCCCAACCATGTCTTTAAATCTTCAATCGTTGACAGAGGTCACATTTCTTTAATTAAAAAAAACACATTTAGGATGTTCTGTGTTTGTGTTGCAGCCTCTAAAAGAACTCTTTGGTCCAGTTTCTGACTGTCAAAATCTCACTACACCATTAATAAAAAAAAACATTTGTTTTTGCTGCCATTTATTTATAACATGTAACGTTAAATAGTCATGATAATTATACTAACAGTGTTATAGTTTTTAATAGACTTGATAATAATTTTGATTTATTTTAATCTAACAGCAGCACCTACAAGTTCCTTTCAAAATAAAATTCCGTGTCTATAAAGATCCTCCTAAAGCAGTAAATTTACTGCATTTATTGTTCTGCAGTTCTGTCATTGAAGAACTTTGCTTCTGAACAGAATCCACAGGTACTGCTGTGCAGCAGAAGATAAGAACATGAGCTTTAAACTTAATCCAATAATAACAGTTCTGACAATAGATGTCATCATTTTACTCTGACATGTGTCCATTCTGGAGGATTGATAAAACACATAAGGCCTCTTCATTTAGTGTCATGTCAGGAGTGTTTAAAACACATTTATTTTACCATTCTAGGATCATCTCATTAAGAAAAATAAAATTAAATTTAGTAACAAAATGTAACAAAGAAACCCATTATTGATCCAGAATAAGAAACCAATCAGACTCCTGTGAAGCTCCAAACAGAAGCTTCTGGTGAAACATTTGAACAAAAGAACAATTTTACAATCAGAACATCTCAAACTTTATAAACTGCAGAGCGCCTGAGCGCCCCGCCGCCGCTCCTCTCTGCACGCTCTGATTCTTCTCCTCTTTCCTTCTTTCATGGAGGTGCTTTTGAATCTGGAGTTAAACTCCTGTGATATTTGTGTCTGAAGTTAGAAGGATGAGCTGGTTTGAGCATTTATGTAACGTATAAAGAACGTTCCTGTTGTGCTTTGGGATAAAAAGAAAAAAAGAGAGAGAGCGGCGCGTTGATTATACCAAATTAGCGTTGACGATTTTTTATAGTCAATTAATCAAATAATCGTTGACAGCCCTAGTTATGTTTGAAGAATTAACATTATAATACACTTAAAAGCTCAAAAAGTTGATTTTGCATGATATAGACCCTTTAATACTCTATAACAGTGGTCCCCAACCAGCGGGCCGCAGACCAGTACCGGTCTGTGGATCAGTTGCCATTGGGCTGCAAAAGAAATAATTAATTATTTTATTTCGAATCCCAAAAGTCTTTTATTTTGAAAAATAGCCAGATTCTCTCAGCTTCACCTTTGTTCACTTGAGCTGTAAAGTTTGGTCAGGGGAGCAAAATGATGCGTCTGAACCGTCTTTACTGAGAAAGTCTTTTGGTTTTGAAAATGGACCAGATTCTCTGGATTCCATTTCAGTCTCTTGAGGCTAAAAGCAGTCCGGACGCGTGGAACACTAGAACAGTTGGATGTGGAACCTTTCTTTGTAGATGGAATCAGTGCAGGAACAGACAGAAGAACAGGATACAACTTCAAGGGGAGCCGTGCTGCAGCGAGGGGGGGTTCAGAGCTGCACACATCAGTAATCTGATTAGTTTCTTATTGAGTATCAACAATAGATTTGTTGGTTACATTTGTTTCTGTATTTCAGTTTTTATAATGAAATTATCTTATAGTAGGAAAATAAACTGGTTTTTAACCACTCCTGACACCACACTACATTAAGAGACCTTAATGATGTTTTTGTTTGTATGTTTATGTTTGTATGTTTATGTTTGTATGTTTATGTTTGTATGTTTATGTTTTTGTTTGTATGTTTATGTTTTTGTTTGTATGTTTATTTATTTTTTTTCAATCCTCCAAAATGCAATAGTATAAAATAAAACTGGAGACTTGCTAACTTTCTGTTAGCCGCTATTGTAATTAATCAACATCATTTCATTGGTCGAACCACACCAGTGTCTTTTTCATTATAAGTGTATTCATTTATAATTAAGGATTTTTTCATGTCTGCAAGCAGCTGAGGAAAAACATTGAATGTATTTCTGTATTTGAACTGGCAGAGTAACTGGAGTACTTACACGATGACACACAAAAGAAAAACAGAAACAGAAAAAGGTGAAAGATTCCTGTAAAGGCTAAATCTTTTCAGCAGGATGGGGAGTAAATGATTTCATTGTTTTTACTGAAAAAAATAAGGTTAGTGGGGCAGTGTGTGGTCCCCCCCCCCCCCCCCCCCC
>BSAI01000019.1:1736578-1760423 GCA_036245035.1 Adrianichthys oophorus
CCGAGGGCCAGGGCGGGAGGCCGAGGGGCAGGGCGGGAGGCCGAGGGCCAGGGCGGGAGGCCGAGGGGCAGTCAGGGTTTGTCAGGTTGTGCTGGTTTGTGTCGTTCTCGTTTTCCTCTCTTTGTCCTCAGCAGTCTTGTCCTGCTGGGTTTAGTTATTTTACTGGGTTTGGACCTTGGTAGTGTTACTTTGCAGGCTTTGTTTGATGTCATTAGTTTTGGTCAGGCAGTCTTAGTAGGCAGCTGCTGACTCTGACGGTGGACATGGATGGGTCAGCTGTCTCCATGACAGTTTCCAATTCTTTGTTTTAAACCAGCGTACTAGTAATATTCCATTTTGTTTTCATCTTTTTCATTTAGTAAACGGCGTTCCTTTTACTCCTGGTGTCCAGTTTCTATATGTTATGTCCTCCCTTGTGTCCACCCCTAGACTCGGGCCAGGTTTACCTGTTGGGGACGTAACGTCCATCAATCCACTTGTCCAAAAAGATGTTCATAAACTTGACCCCCCTGACACCAATTCCCATGTGGGAAGACCTCCAGCTAACCGTTATTTTACCGCCTCATTGTTCGATTATGGAAGACAGGGATGATGTTTAGGGATCAGGATTATTTATTTTAAAAAGCTCTGCAAAGCATCAGTAATCACATCTCCATGTCTGGGTTCATGTGATCATTCAGCTTTTTCCGCACAGCGAGCGTGACCATCTGCAGGAGCTGCAGTACTTCCATCTCTGTGACCCAGCTTGACGACCGGCTGGCCTGCAGGAGTCAGAGGAGGGGAAAATAAGAATAAACCTGGAGGAGCTTTTTATTGTGTCCATGCAAAAAAGAAAACAAAGTTCAGATTCTCCACATTGGTTCCTGGTTGGTTGGTGGGACACAAATATTCATGTTCAGATATTTGAACTTTTGAAACATTGTGCCAGATTTTGGGATGCTCTGCGTTTTCGTGCAGCCTGAGACACAGAGCTGTCAGAAAATCACGCCACTCTTGATGCTCAAAGTGTGCCGCAGGACCCCCCCGATGCACAGATCGCATTCGGTGTGAATGCAGCATAAAGGTTTTACTAGAAACCCACACGTGAACTTTGTCTTCTAACGAGTCAGGGTGGATCTGAGTTCCTTTACTATGTACTACATAAAACACCAAAGTGTTCACCATTCTGTAGAGCTGCCTGAATCTGAAATTCCAAAAACCGGTTCCCAGGAAATTTCCCAGAAGACTCAGCTAAAAACCAGTTTGCATCAGTGCTCACTAGATTGGCAAATATGGACCATGCGTTGTGTTTGAACAATTTTTAATGTGAAAAACAAATGTAACTTTACTTTTCATCATCAGTGGATTCATAAAGTCTTTGTAAAATGCTCATATTTCGGAGGTTTTTATTTGGGGAATGGATGACGTCATATGTGCCGTTTAAAAAAAAGAAGAGCAGTTAGCATGGTGTCTGAAATGCTTTTAAAATCTGGGGCAGAGACATTTTCTTTCATGAGCTGATTTGATTTGGACACTCCGTCTGTGTCCTTGTCTCCACCAGAAGGATCGAACTTCCTCCGTATCCCTGGTTGGAGTTTCTGGTTGAGGCCCTCCATGACTCGCCTGCATGGTCAACATTCTTCATGCCAATGATAGCTCTGCTAATTCTGGATCCACAGGGAAGGCCTGTGATTGGCTTAAAATGTGAAGAGGTGAAAGGTCTTTCTTATCAGGGCTTTGGATGTCAGGGAAAAAAATCCAATTTAATTTCTGAAATGTCCCCTTTGTGTTTTTATAAACTATAATCACTCAGCAGATAAGGTGGTCTGATTTAGAAGCATAATATTCAGATTCTTTTAGAAGGAAATGACGTTTTTTAACATAAATGAACTCACAGATTAAAGTGGAGCCAAAGCAGAAAGAAAACTAAACTAAAACACTATTATTCTCCTGTACAATTATTCATCCTTTTTAAAGGTGGTATTTCT
Organism: Adrianichthys oophorus; assembly: GCA_036245035.1. Lineage (NCBI taxonomy): Eukaryota > Metazoa > Chordata > Actinopteri > Beloniformes > Adrianichthyidae > Adrianichthys > Adrianichthys oophorus. Next base: position 1,738,546 of record BSAI01000019.1, read on the forward strand.
TGTCTTTTGGGTTTTTGATTGGTCCTGTTCTGGTCCGTATGGAGAGAAACTCCATTTTTTGTGTCCTGTGAGATGATCTGTGTTTACTGTCTCCTCGTGGTGGGCGTGGTTTCACCTCCGAGAGGAGAGCACCTCCTCCTCCAAATGCGTTCATCTGCTGTGAATGCAGGTTGGCCTCGGAGGAGAACGCCTCTGTGTCCTGACCTCCCAGAGGAGCTGGGGGAAGGAGGTGAAGGAGACGTTCCAAGACTGAACTGAATCTGTAACATTGATGCTTCTTGACTTTTACTCTGTTGATCAGATTTTCAACATAAGAGTCTGTCACACAGGAGCACCTTGTTTCTGGGGGGCTGGGGGTGTACATGCTGTCTCCAGTGCTTTTTCAGTGTCGCAGGTTTGACATGCAACACAACACAGTCAAACATGAGACGCTTTTCCCGCCGTTCACTGATGCTTTTTTTAAACACCAAGGTGAGAAAAGGTCAGCATAACTGTGAGAAACGTGGCTCTGTGGGGAATCTCTCTGCCTTCCGTGGAAGGATCAACTTACACGCCATCTTTGAATTAAAGCAGCCCTGTTGTCTTTGTGTGTTTGTGAGGTAATGAGCCGCTCTTTTGTGATGAAAGGACAGCTTATCGTTCACACAGGGACTGCTCTGGTAGTCAGAGGCCGTTCCAGGATCCTGTCTGAATACTGCAGGGAATCCAGGTTGGTCCTTATCTCTGCAGGTATGCTGTAACTCAGGTGTCAGCTTTGTTCCATAAAGGTGTGGCTTCAAACGCCTCGCTTGTTCCGCATCTCCTGTGAATGTATCTGCTTCTGGACCTTTTGTGTTTCTTCTCCTCTCCCTCAGAGAGGAGTGCTGAAGGATGCAGAGGTGGATGGTGGTATCGTGCACAGCGCTGCTGTACCTTCACTCATGACATGTCTGTTTGCTGAATGCGTTCATCCGTTCCTCTGAAAGATGCTTCGTTTCCACTCTCAGCCTGTGGCTCAATTTCTTTATTTTGGAATAAAGCCCTGAAATCAATCTGAGGGTGTCAATATTTACACATTAAAATATTTTGAATGGCCTAAAATCCTCCTTATACTTGGGGTAGTTACACCCTAAGACTCGTCTTAAACTTGGGGTGTGATTATGTGGGGGTGTAAGCTGCCATCACAACTCAGAACCGTTTGGTGGTTTCATCCAGAGTTGGAAAGTACTTGAGTAAATGGACTTTGTTACTTTACTTAAATGTGTTTTTTTTTTGGCTACTTTGTACTTGTACTGAGTATCAAAAATATAAGCAACTTTTACTCTCATTATATTTACTTGAGTAATTTACTTGAGTAAATGTAAGTCTCTGTTCAAATGTAGTGGAGAAAAGAGCATAAAAATTCAATCAAAACATGTATTCGAGGAAAGAGTTAAAGTTGCTTCTATTTTTGATATTCAGTACAAGTAAAGTGGCCAAAAAACATCCTGAAGTAAAGTAACAAAGTCCATTTACTCAAGTACTTTACAACTCTGGTTAAATCCAATGCTGAGTATCTGTCAGAAAGCATTGGGTCATGGTTTCTTTTATTGAATGCATTGTGCTGCGTTGGGATGAGTGCAGCAGCGTGGTTCCATCTCTGCATCCTTCAGCTTTGCTGCTTCCAGCTTTGGGCTTCTTTCCTTCATCTTGACCCTGACTGAAGGGTTCAGACTGAGCGGCCGGTTTCCTGTTCCTTCACTGACCTCTACATCCAGCCAAGCAGAGCAGAGCTGCATCTCAGTTCCACGTCTTGAGTTCTTCTGAGGGTCTGTTCACAGCGTTCCTTTCCTTCTGTCCTCCTACAGTTTGAGCCCAAAGTCTCTTCATTTGGTTGCTTTCCTTGCGTTTTTGGACAACTGTCCGGCCTGGTTTCAGAGGTGCACCAGGGTACAGTGTCCTGGATTGGAACGCGGTCTGGTCAGTGCGATTCAGGTGTGCTGTGATGGGATAGGGATAGTCCCCGACCAGGCGTCCGTTTATGAAAATGAATGGATTCAGAGGCAAGAACCATCTGTTGTTCTGGTTACCATCTGGGGTTTAAGCCAGCACAATAACATGGCAATGTGACTGGAACTGTCCATGATCACTTTTTTTTGGACAACCAGCAGCCAATCAGAATTGAGTATTCATCCACATCATTGCATAATCTACTTTGCAATTTACTGAAATTGGCTTTATTCTCTAGAAACTTCAAGTCCGAGTTCAAGTCCACAGTAGATGTCCAGGCAAAGGTCAGGGCAGGCGGCAAAGAGGCAGGAATAAAGCAGGGTCAGGTAACAGGTGATCAGTAGAATGCTCGGTATGCCGGCAGAACGACACAGACAATACCTCACACAGAGCCCTGCTTAAATGTCTTGGTGGCTGGAGACTGGATGAAGACCAGCTGCAGTCAGTGTTCAGGTGATGGCTCTGGCCGATGACCAGAAGAGGAGACGGAGCGTTGCCTCCTGACACTGTCAGTTGATGGGATAAAGGTTTCTCACAGGGGTCCGATTTTTCGGTCAATTGTCTAAAACTGGAAATTATTTTACAATCCTTAAAGCACCTTAGGTTTTAAAGCTGTGAGAGAGGACGAAAACAAAAGGAGAATTCCAGTGAAATTCAAACCCTGGAAGCTTTATTCCTGGTGTTTTGTGCTCACATTCCAACCAGAACTGCTTGCTGGAGGTTCTGGTTGGTTTGGTTCTCCTCTTTTGTCTCCCTGTTCAGTTTTATGCAGACGTCTTTTCTCTTTTTGGTTTCTCCTTTGACAGACATCAAGTATTTAACTTGTGGTTTTGCGGATTATTATAAACAAACAGATTGTTTATTTTGGAACATTTAGTGACAATCTTTGATCCAAAGGATGAATTACAGAAAAAGAAAAAATATTTTTCTCTCATTTGCCCAAATGCCCCAAAACATAACAAAATCAAAAGTAAATCATTCAGATGTGAAGCTTCTTTTGCCTGTGGTGCCTATAACACCAGGCTAGCATAAATGATGGCTGTGCTTCATGGAAGCTTCTTCTGATCAGACCTCCTCACACAGCTTCAGGAGGAGAACCCCCCAGCAGCAAACAGGCGGCATAAATAACCTGATAGCAAACGTAAATAGAGTGAGTGAGCTGTGCATGTGTGGGCTTTAAATAAACACCTAAGGCTGAACATGCAGACAGAAGGAAATGTCTGCATTGACTTGGAGAAGATTCATCAGAAGTCTACAAATGGAAACAATTCATTCAACTGTGAAAAAGAGCCAGCTGTACGGGTCATGGAACGGGTGTACAGCGTCCATCAGCATCCGAGCAGTTTTATTTTGATGAGACAAAACGTGACAGAAGATTTCAGATTCCCAGAGGGTTAGATTCCCATGCCCCCCCCCCCCAGCCATCTGACACGATAATGAGACACGTTCAGATGAAGCTTTGGGATCTTTTTTAACAAAGGGTTCAATCCCCTGCATTTAATCAGCCCTTTCTGAAAATCCAGGAGGATAAAGATGATGCTGCCTGACAGGTAATGAGAGGTGCTGCAGGTGAAGCAGAGGATTCTGTAGGAACTGCATGTGCTTTGGTTCAACGTCCTGCGTGGAGCTCACAGAGTCTCTCCTCATTATTTACAGTTCTAGATCTTCTCAGTCGTCCATGGAGTGAAGGAGGCTTTGAAACAAACCAGCAGCTCTTTAGAAACAGCGTTCATCTCAGGTTCACCACATCCTAAACATGACCCCCCCCCCCACTCTGTGGTGCCTGCAGAAAACACACCAGCAGGGCTTTAGCTTGACTGTTTTTAGACACGGTCTGCAGGTATTTGCAGGATTGGATGGAACACAAGGGAGGTGCAGACTCACTGACAGGGTGGTCTTCTAGAACCACTGTTATTGCTGAGAGGGGGGGCCAGTAGCAGCTATCTGATGAAGGAAGATGCTGCAGAGCTGACTCCAGGAGTCTGTGCTGGTAAACGCCTGTGTTTGGTCAGTGAAGGTGCAGTCAGATGCTGCCCTCTGGGATCTATCCTGTTGTTTGAATCCATCTTTCTTTGGTTTTTCCACCAGCTCGGTTCGTCTGCTTTCCCTGACTCTGCTTCGTTCTTCTCCAGGGATTTGGTTGAAACCGTTTTCCCATGTGACGCTTCAGTTGACTTCTGAGTCAGCAGCATTGTTTGACTCGTGATGTTTGACAGGTTTAGACCCGTCACTCATCAAGTTTTATCGCCCTAGAGCCGTAATACTATCCGTTCCTCTTGGTTAGACTTGCTTCTTTTTTTTCACTCATACACTGAAAGCAAAACATAAACACTTTATACTTCTATAAAAAACATCTCAGCCTCTCATTTTTTTATGATTGAAGGAAGCGGGAGAAGAATGTGTCTGAAATAGTTTCCTCTGTACCCGGACGCGTGCCCATACGCGTCACGCTTTGCTGTGGGAGATGTAGAGATGACCTGGAGAGGCTTCAGGAGGAGCTGCTGCAGAGAGAACCATCAAAAGGGATCCGCTGTGGAACCCTCTGACTGTGGGGAACACTAACTTTACAGGTCAGCAGAGGGTTCAGTCTCTTTATTTTCTGGAAATAACTTGGCGGTTGGATTTTCCACCTGAGATGTAAATAAAAACATTGGAAACTCTGGGTCGTAGTCTCTGTTCCACATCCCAGAGATGTTTGATGGGAATGAGATCAAGGCTCTGTGAAGGTCAGAGGAGACATTTCTCATGGATCTGGACCTCCGTGTGGACTTTTGTGAGCCCTGGTCAGAACTAAATAAAAAAGTTTTAAAATCCAGACTTTCCTATCTTTTTTAATCCCCTTCTTTCTCCAAATATATTGGAAGTGTTTTCTGCAGCATTTCTTACAATTTCCTCCGAATCGTCTCCAGATTTCTTGAAAGACTGAAGAAGGTTCGTTAACCTTACAGTTGATGCCGTCATGCTGGTCACATTCACCCAGAGGCTCCTAAACTTAGACTCAGGAATCAGTTTCAAACAGGCGGTAGCTCAGCTGCTGCACCAGTGGGCCTGTTCCCCTGCCTCACAGAGTATCTTCATGCAGTCTATGGAGTTAGGCTGTGGATTGATCAGAAGTGACTTCGTCAACAGATAACCTAACGTCTTTTATTGGACAAGAAAGTTTTGTGATCACTAAAAATCACTGTGGATTTCTGCCAAAAAATTGATAATGCTGATATTTATCTGATTTGTTTAGTGGTTAGGGTTAAATGTGTGATGTTGTAAAAAACACAGAAGAGGGAGGTCAGGTTTTAGATATGAGACCAAGAGTAACTTTGTGCATTGTGATTTCTCAGTAAAACCAACATGTTGTTAACTTTGCAGCCTTTTAGTTCCCACATCAGCTAAGCTACTGCGTTTACCGAGCTAATGCTGTGTCAACTAAGCTAGAACGGCGTTCTATCTAGAACCCTCTCGATCTTGTGGTTCATCTTTCCAGGTTTCACTGTTTTGCAGATTTTTTCACTGCAATAATGCAAGCTCTTTTTTTAACAGTGCACTGTGTTCTGCATTCTGATTGGCTGTTAACCTCGTCGATCCATCTCCTCTGTGACACATCATTATCTTCATTCTATAATGGACTAGGGTTAGTATAGCTGTTTAACTACAACTCTTTCTAATATCTTTGAGATAAAGGGGATATTTGATATTGGTCTATATGGCCAGAATGCCAGGATCTAAACTGGACTTTTTCAGAAGAGGTTTAACAACTGCATATTTAAAAGACTGTGACACATAACCTGTTTCTATGGAAGTATTTTTAATAGTTAAAATGGATTCATTAATTAAGGGGAAGGTTTCTTTAAAGAGCTTAGTGGGGATTGGGTCTAAAAGACAAGTTGAGCTTTTGGAGGATGTAATAACTGATGTTAATTCTGCTTGATCTACAGCAGTGAAGCAGTTTAATGTTACAGAGGTTTCTATAGATGCTTTTGTTTCTACAGTTTCAGCCTCTCTGGGCTGATAGTAGGGAGAACTTGGTTCAGCTTTTGTCTAATATTTAGGATTTTACTATCGAAGAATGAAAGAAATTCTTCAGAGCTGAGAGTAGCAGGAATATGTGGTTCCACTGAGCTGTGACTGCTGGTCAGTCTGGCTATAGTACTAAAACGAAATTTTTGATTATTTCCATTCTGTGCTATTAAAGCTGAATAGTATTGGGTTCTGGCTTTACGCAGAGATTTTTTATAATTTAAAAGGCTATATTTCCAGCTATTCAGGGACTGCTCTTAACCGGATCGGCGCCATTCTCTTTTTACTTTATGGGTTACTTGTTTAAGGGAACGTGTTTCAACGTTAAACCACGGTGCTAGTTGGCTTTGTCTAACAAGCTTGGGTTTCAAAGGGGCAACAACATCAAGACAGATGTCAGCAATGTGTTTGTACCGGTACACAACATGAATCTGATGGAACCATTTGTCCATTTTGTTTCAGTGAAAGTCCAATAGCGTTGATACCAGCCTGAAAGTGTTACTCTTGTCGGTGACTCTTCCTGTTGATTTCATCCTGGTGGTGATCCAGGAGCATGTCCCCGCCCACTTGAGTCCCTAGCCAATCATGATCTCGAATTCCCCCCCCCCCAACACACACACACACACACACCCTGCTTCACACAGAAGACAGACAGTCTTGCTGTGAAGCACTCAGGGGGATTAAACCACATCATTACCCTGAAGTAACACACCACAATTTGTACAAAGTAACGGTAATAGCATTGTAGGGTAAAAAGTACTTAGTGAGATTACTCTGTTACTTAACTTCAAACACTGTTAGCATTGCAGTTATCCTTAAAGACTGTTACTCCTGATGAGGAATGCATGGAGCCCCTCAAAATCTGTGCTAACACAGACCCAATGAAATTGTTGAAGTCTGAAGCTCTAGAATGAACAGAGAAGTTGAGCCTGAAGTGATTGTCCTACTCTGCAGCTTCAAGAAGTTTTCTGGTTTGTATCTAGCAGAACCATCTAATCTGAAACATTTGATTCCTTCACGTGGCCAAGCCAAGTCTGAAGCTGAAGCACCATAGCCTGTTTGAGATCTACAACACAAATCATTTACACCAAGACCTCTAAATAATGATAATATTGTGGAGAAAGAAGTCAGAAAATGCTGAAATCTTGGAGAAAAAAAAAAGTATTTTTTTGGAAATGTAGATGCAAATAGGGAATTTCATTTTTGATTATTCAAAAAAAGTTAAGTTTTTGTTCACAATAATGCATTTTTAGTATTCTTTTTTTTTTGAGACGTGACTGCTATGAAATATAATAGATTCAAAATCAAGGTTTACAAGTGTTAAAATCATAGTATTTACCTTTGGCAAAGATGCTTCAAAGTTCCTATTTCAGCGGGATTCTCTTCCCACCAGAGCAGCGGTTGCTCTTTGTGGATGTGGCAGGGTTTTCCCCAGGCTCTTGTTATGCTGACAGACATGCAGAAGCCAACTGTTGTGCTGTAGCACAACATGCTACCGTTTGCGGTTTGGTCAACCAAGTTTGTGTGAGTTTACTGGAAGTGGTTACTGATATACCGCCGGGGGAACGTCTCCTGTGTACTCTAGCTGATCCCGATTCACCAGTTCTGAGACTAATACAAGAAACAAATAAAGCATGAACAGGAAAACGAACTTTTGACATCTTTTTCAGCCACAGGTTGAAGGGAGGATGGTTTTGGGTTTGTGAGGAAAGAGACAGAGAAAAGCTTTCAGAGAAATGGTAAATCACTTAAAGGAGGAACACAAGGGAAAACCAAAGCAAGGAGGAAATGCACCTGCCAGACGGGGCTGTAAAAATGGACCAGCAGCTGTAAATGTTCGGCCCCGTCGGACTTGTAAATTACTGGTGTCAACGGAAAAATAGTGATGTGTTGGCAGTGTTTTCAAATTGATTTAGGCCTTTCTATATCCACCAAAGCCACATCCACATGTGCTTTCTGTGGCGTTACGCGGCCTGTTTTTCTTCGTGTCACTTCTGTAAGCAGCTTACAGAACACAAACAAACAGATGCTATTCTTAGTGGGACTTTGCATATGGACTTTCATTCATCTGGACAGCCGTACTCCAACCTGAACCATCAACAGCTGATCTCTAACCTTAACCTAGGCGTAACTTTAAACCATAGCTCACAGTCGGGGTGGATCATTTTAGTTTACTGCTTCTGTCCTTACAGCTCTTGAAGGCTGGACACATCTAAACCATTGACTGTATCTGAGAACTGGACCAAGTGAGTGTGATGTCACTGTCATATAAAAGGGTTTAGTTCCAGCTCTATCCAATGAAGTCAAATCAGTCACCATTTTTTTCACAATACCCTGTTGGAAACAGACAACGTCAATGAGCATTGATTGATCCAAGTCAGTCCGAGTCCATATTTCTATGACAACCACTCTCTCCAATCAGGATTGAGCTTGTTGGAAGTCCTCAGTGCACCCCTGCACCACTGAAAGCCGACGGCATGAGATCTGTCAATTAAACGTTTTAAATGCTTGCTGCAAGGCCAGCTACTTTTATTGAGACATCTGATTGGTTAGTATATAATTTGAAAAAACTTGAACTACAGAAAAAGTCATAAAAAATTAGAATTATCAACAAAATTTTAAAAAAAGTATCAGAGCAAGAATGGTTATTCTGACCAATAGAATGTAACAGTAACAGCTGTTTGTTTCTCTATAAAAGTTGATGGGAATTTGGCTTCATGGAAACAGTAGGTACTTCCTGTTTGGAACACAAGGGGGGGGGGGTCACACAGTCCAGTTTGCATATACAGTCAATGATCTGAACCAGGTGCACAAAAGAGAGATACAAAGAAATACCTGAAAATCAGGTGTCTGGAGTAATCTATCGCTGCTCTAAAACCAAACCAGAAGTCTTTCAATTCTTGACATCAATCTGTGGTCCTCATAACATTTGACCCATCGAGGTTATACCAGGAAAGGTCATAAAGCTGTTAAATGTAAGTGTGCTCACTAAAGCAGAAAGCTCCACAGCTATTCTAATGAAGCAACTTCATCTGATGCAGACTAACCTGCACCATAGTAACCTCCATTCACACCACTGCCAAAAATACAAACAGAAGTGTTGATCTTTTCTTCACATTAGACCCAGACTGGGTTTCACAGGCCGCTGTCAAAAACATCTGCAGGCACAAAGATGCTTTCCAACCCTTAAAATGCACTAATGAGGACTGCAAAAGCTTCGTCCTGCCACCATGACAGATCTCAAAAGTCCCCAAAACAAATGGTGTGGACTGAGGCCTCAAAGAATGTCAAAGCTGCTAAACAGGAACAGAGTTTGCATGGATCCTTATTTGCCTGCAAGTGCATGTAATAAAACCCTTTGTGGCGTGGCTTATGTCCTGCATCCCTGCCAGCTGTGTCAGGAAACACACAACATGGAAGGAGGATAACAGGCGTCCATCCAATGAGTCAGAGAGAATCCTCTGTCCTAATCCACTCACATCCTCCACTCTCCCTTCTGTTTACTCCTGCTGACTCTGCTCTGGTTTCATCCTTTTTCCTCTGTTTTCCTTTCTGATTTGTTTGTGTTTCATGTCTGCTTTTGTCAGCCTTCTCTCGTCTGCAGACACCAGAAAAGCAGGTTCTCGTTGGAGTTCTTTGGCTTCAAGCAACAGAAAACGCTAGAAAAAGCTCTTTTATACGAGAGGCTTCCAATGCTAGCGAGCAACAACCTGATGCTTCTGGTTGATATTTTTAAAATGGAGTGCAAAAATGCAAACTTCTTCTTACCAAACTATTATTGTTTTGCATTTTCTCCATATGTTCACTGAATGTGGTTAGTTAGCGGAGGCACCAGCAGTGAGCGTGAGAAGTGGACGGGAGCGAGAACGCATGTCTGGAACTCACAGACAATGAGTGGGGGAAGAACGGAGGAGAACAGTGGGCGCTTGTCTCACACACATTTGTATGCGGGATTGAGCGCCGCAAAATTTCCCACATTCAAGAATAAAAAAGAACAAAAGAAAGCTTTGCTTTACAATAACGTGCTAAAACAGAAGCAACAAAGGACAGGAGGTCTTCTGCATGCTAAAGGTAATCAGCGATGCATTAAGGCTGCATCCTTTTGAAAGGATACAGACGAGGCCGGTATGGAGTCCAGGAACATCTATACGAAGGATAAGATCAGGCACAGGAAGTTAACAAAATAAAAAATAAAAGTATGTTGTTTGGTTGCAGTTTAGTCCTAATCTGTGTTTATATGTGGAGCAGAGACGTTCAAGGTCACTTAAACTCTGAGCGATAAAAGGAAAGCTGAGATCAATTCAGATGTGCTGGGATTATTATAAGGTCAAAGGTCACAAAACAATCTCCTTTGTCATCATTGTTGCATTTTAAAGTGCTTGGATGCTGTGGTAAACATGATCTGCAGTTTAGCCTGGAGATCTACAGACATCATGTCACAATCTAACTCATCCAACACATTCTAAGAAGGCAAGGTAGTCTTAATTATGTTAAAATATTGGGGTGTTAAAGTAAACAACAGAGAAAAACTGGAATGTCTTTTATGAGACTGGAGGGGTTCATGTGGAAAAAAGACAAAAGAGAAAGAGAGAAAGTCGAGCATCATCATCTTCAGCTCTGCATGTCAGCACACTTTCTATAAACAGGAATGCATGTGGGACTCGTGAGCCTGTGACACACCCAGTTAAAGACCTGGACTGCTCTTACAGGTGGATACAAGCTAAAAATGGGCAAAGCTGTCCAGGAAAGGCTAATGACCAGGACAAAATATCAAGATCTTAGACAGAAAAAATGTTCATATAGCATATATATATATAAAAAGCTGGAAACACTAGGCAGACTCTGTCCTGGGAGGAGTTTGGGAAGGCCATGGAGAAGGACTTTCGGTTGGCTGCTGGGAAACCATCCGGCGCCTCAGGAGGGGAAAGCAGTTTTCTGCAGACACCACTTTAAGTGCAGGTGGAGACCTGCTGACTTCAACTGGGGACATTGTCAGGCAGTGGAAGGAATACTTCGAGGATCTCCTCATTACTGCTGACACGCCTTCTCTTGAGGAAGCAGAGGCAGAGAACTTTAGGGCGGGGCTGTCCATCACACAAGTTGAAGTCATTGAGGTAGTCAACGAGCTCCTCTGTGGCAAGGTACCGGGAGTTTTCTAGGTCCGCCCTGAGTACCTCAAGTCTCTGGGTGCTGTGGGAGTGTCTTGGTTAACACGTCTCTGCAGCATCGCGTGGCAGTCGGGTACTGTACCGCTGCACTGGCAGACAGGGGTGGTGGTTCCTCTTTTCAAGAAGGTAAGCCTGAGGGTGTGTTCCAACTACCGAGGAATCAAACTCCTCAGCCTTCATGGGAGAGTCTATACCAGGATACTGGAGAGGAGAGTATCGGCCGGGATAGTCGAGCAGCAACAATGTGGTTTCCATCCTGGTCGTGGAACTGTGGATCAGCTCTACACCCTCTTTAGGGTGATGGAGGGTTCATGGGAGTTCGCTCATCCTGTCCACATGTGTTTCGTGAATTTGGAGATAGCATTGGACCGCGTCCCCCGTGGTGTCCTGTGGAGGGTGCTCTGGGAGTATGGGGTCCAGGGAGCCTTACTCAGGGCTGTCCAGTCTCTGTATGACCGGAGCAGGAGCTTGGTACACATAGCTAGCAGTAAGTCAGACCTGTTCCTGGTGTATGTTGGACTCAGGCAGGGCTGCCCTTTGTCACCGGTTCTGTTCATAGTCTTTGTGGACAGAATTTCTAGGCACAGCCAGGGGCTGGAGGGGGTCTGGTTTTGGAACCACAGGATTTCCTCTCTGCTCTTTGCAGATGATGTTGTCCTGTTGGCCTCATCGAGCCAGGACCTCCAGCATGCATTGGAACGGTTTGCAGCCGAATGTGAAGCGGCTGGGATGAGGGTCAGCACCGCTAAGTCTGAGGCCATGGTTCTCGACCGGAGAAAGGTGGTTTGCCCTCTCTGGGTGGGTGGAGGGCTGCTTTCCCAGGTGGAGGAGTTTAAGTATCTTGTTCACGAGTGAGGGAAGATCAGAGCGTGAGATCGACAGGTGGATTGGTGCAGCATTGTATGGCCGCTGTAGTGGTGAAGAGAGAGAGCTGAGCCACAAAGCAAAGCTCTCAATTTACCGGTCGGTCTTTGCTCCAATACTCACCTATGGTCATGAGCTCTGGGTCAGAATGAGGTCCCGGATACACCCATAGGGTGGCTGGACACTCCCTGCTCCTCCACAACCAGAGGAGGCAGTTGAGGTGGGGCCTCCTGGACACCACCGCAATGCACAATAAACAAAGGGTCAGCACACACAAACAAAAACAATGTAACACGTCAGTGAAAAGGAGCACGACGAAGACCACGTCTTCTTCTTCATTCCCCTTAAACAGAACAAAATACACAACATTGGCCTTCCAGATCACATACATTGTTTTATACTCATTTTAATATTATTTTTTTTGCTACATAATTACATATATATATGTTTTTAAATCAACTTATAATTTTCCAATGCTGCTTTTTATACAGTCTGTGAGGGATGGAGCGGCCAAAGAGGACAAGAGAAGATTTGTCAAAAATGAAGGTTTTAATTTTTCTCAAAAAAAAGATATTATTTACAAACTGGGCCCTTAAAAGGGGTCAACAGAACAGAATTAACTGAGGCAATACATTGACAAAAGAAGAATTGAACTCATTTTCCATTTGAGTTTCATCATTAATAACTTTTCCTGCATGCACAAAAGCTTCTGGTTTTCTCTTAGCTTGAGAATGCCGTTTAGTCACTTCAGTTAAAGTTTTCCATATTTCATTTTTGTTGTATTTATTTTTTTCTAATTTATTTTGTAATAATCTTTTTCAGCTTTCCTTATGATTGTTGTTAGTCTGTTTTTATAAGTTTAACATTTAACTTCAAGAATTTTTGTTCTGTATTGTAGCTAGTTCCGCTACATTTTCTTTTTCTTTCTAAAGGCTTTTTGTAAGCCTGTTGTTATCCAGGGTTTGTTAACAAATTTGTTTGGTTTACTTAACTTAAATGGGCAATTTTTATTGTAGAGATAAACATGCATTTGAACAATCATTGCGTAGGCCTCATTCACATCTGTTACATACACACTCTCCCAGTCTTGATTTAACAAATCCTGTCTAAACAAATTTATTTCCTTTTGAGTTCGTATTCGTATGAATTTAGGTTTCTCATCTATTTGAATATTTTTGATTTACTTTAATTGACAAACAACACCTATAGGCAGGTGATCACTCAGTAATATTCCACTCTGAGTAATAAGTTGTATTTCATTTGAGATGTTGTCTTTTAACATTGCTCCAGTAGATGTTACTGTGGTGGGCTGCGTAATCACTGGAAACATATGTTTACAATGCAATTCATTTATGAATTCCTTAATCGCTATAAAGTTGTGTGGATTCATAAAATCCATATTGAAATCACCATAAATTTAGAAATAGGTTTGTCCTTTTACATTTAGATTTAAAATAACATGTAGGACTTTGGACCAACAAACAAACATAATACTCAACCTTTAGCTTCATTCATATTTTGGTTTCAAATGTTGGTGTAACATTTCAACTTACAACAGACTTTAGATGTTATATTTTGAATTCCCAATCACCCCGATGCAGCGCCCTGCAGTTAAACTGAACACTGAGACCAACAGGCAGAAAATAGACCGAACCAAAACAGCCGGCGTGTCCTTTGCTGTGGTTCTGTATCATTGTCCTAATGTGTTGCAAAAGTAAACTGCTGATGAACTTGCAGGGGTGTTAAAAGCTTTATGCTAAATTTGTCCCAGCTGGGGCCCTGTGCCTGAACGCAGCATGAACCCGCCTTCCTGGCTTCCAACTGTAAACTTGATGCCTGGTGTTCCTATATTTAGTGTGATAGCACAGAGAGGGAAGGACTTCCAGGGATTAAATGAAGCTCCTGCATTTCCTGGCACAGCTCACCTCATCAAACCTCTTTATTTTAGAAGGCCACCTTTAAAAACCAGATGACCTGTTGGTCCAAGCGACTTTGATGAAGTAACTTTTTTTTTTTTAAGTTGCCATGAAATCCTTCAAAACCCCGAGTCAGCAGCTTCTGTCTGAGTGGACTTAAGTGCAGGATGAGCAGCTAATCTGCTCCTGTTACTGACAATGAATGAAAAGCCCCACTCCTGGTTCACTTTATGAAGTACATTGATCTAAAAAATCTTGTTTCATCCTAAAACAAAACCACGCTGAAGCTAAACTCCAGAGTCTCTACTGTGACGGATGGATTTGATGTCAATTTACTTAGATGTAGGGTTCCTCTCTGATACAGATACCAAGCAAACTATATCAAAATATGACTGTGAGATGGACCATTTCTGCAGCATCATTTATTTAAGCACAGTTGCACCAGGTCATTTCTGCTTAATGCCCTTGTCACATGCAGGTTTTTGGTTTGTCCTGTAGAGGGTTGTAGCTGCATCTTAAAGACAACACAGGTGTGTGTGTGTAGAGCCACCTCATGGTCACGCCCGTAGAGAAAATGGCATTTTCACTCACTGTTATTGACTGCAGACCCCCTGCATGCCCCGTACAGGTTAGCCCATTTTTTGCCCACAGACAGTCCCCCCCGAAGGGCAGTTTTGACTAAAACTTTAGCTGCTAATTGCTAAATATTCTGATGCTAAATATTCAGATCCACCATTAAAACTCTTTACGGCTGCTTTTAACAAAAACAAAAATCCCAACTTTGGATGGTTTTTTTTCTGAACAGAAATGTAAATATTTTAAGTTTCAAGGCTTTTATTGTCATGACAGGAAAAAGTATCAGTAAAATAGAAACTCATAGTTACTGTAAAGAGACAATTAGAAACTGAAACAATCTGTTAAATGTGGGAGTTAACAGAATGATAAATGATGGAGGATTTGATCAGTGGGTTTTTAGATTATGTTGGGTCTTTCAGCCTGTGGAATGGAGTTGGAATCACAGATTGCGGTTTTAAAAATGCAGTTTCATACTTTTTTATTTATTGGCAAACATAATTTCCTTTCTAGCCCTTTTTTTCTTTTTCTGTGTTGTTTTACAAAGTTTTTTCTCTGAGTGGATATCCTACTGGATCTTTTTGCAGAAGTCGCTCTGTGACTGCATCTGTTCACACCCTGTGTGAAGTGTGTTTGCTGTTTGGAGAGTGTATAAATGGTGGCATAAATGTTGAGGGATTAGTCAAAGCTGAAGGGTCAACATGTTAATCCCATTATGGCAGGAGGGATCTGACAGGAAGCTCTCGTTTCAGCCGCTTTCCTCTTTGTTTTTCTTCCTTTACCTCTTAGGACCCGAGCTAATATTTGAACTAACATCTAAATATGTAGTCACAGGGCCCCAGTTAAGCAGAATTAACTGTTGTGGAAATATAACCCAAAATGTGACGTCCACAAATATGGACGCCAGGTTTTAGGAGGTTATGTTGTTTCTCATTTATTTATGTTGGGTATCTGTTTATGCTTCAAATGATTTTCTCAACAGAGGTCAAAGGTCTTTCTGGGATCATAAAATGGTTTATGATCCCAAATGGTTTACGATTGAAACTTGAAATTACTTTGCTCATCGTTTGAAGTCGTTTGTGTGGGATTATTTATCAGTTAACTAAACTAAAGGCAGAAAGATGAGACTGTTGTGTTCTTCATTGCTTCTTGTTTTGAGGCTGAAGGTCTTTTTATTGCAGTGCATGTGAGGCTCTGGTTGTAGACGTGTGGAGGAGAACTTTCAGTTCTTTATTAACACAAAACAAAGCAGTAAAACCAGCCTGTAAATAGATGCTGTCCGTCTGCAGGCGCTGGCTTACGGCTTCATGCACATGCTGGCAAGTGCACAGACTGCAGGAACTCATTTTAGAGCAGAAAAAAGGAGCAGAAGGGGTCAGGTTCATGTTTCTGTATGGAAGTTGACATTTTTGGCTTTGAGGTGACTGGAATAATTCGACTTGTTCCAACTGCAAACTCATCTGTTGATTGACTAATTTCTAGTGCCCCCACAGAGAGATGGGAATCATGAGGAAAAACCTTTCTTAGTCATTTTTAGGAGAAAATTTGTATTTTAGCATAGATAATAGTATAGAGTGTAATAAGTTTAGGGGAAGGGGTTGTTGCAGCTGTGCACTAAAAAGCAAAAAAAGAAAGTGAAAGTCTCTATGTACTGTTAGCTATTTTCTAGTGCTGTCCAAATCTATAATTCCTAGATTCCTACAAGCCCTAGAAATATCCCAGAAATCTCTGTGAAAAACCAGTGTGCGTCAATGTTCACTAGATTTAGTAATATGAATCTGCAGGCTCGGAGGATCAACAGCAAAGTCCTGTTTGCTGTTTTAAAAAAAGTAGTGAGCGTGGTGTGTGAAGTGCTTTTAAAATCCAGGAACTAGAAATGCTGCACTATAGATTTTTAGTAGTTAGTAGGGAGGGAATTCGGACATCGCCATGGACTGAGTGACCCCTCTCCCCTGGTGTTCCAAACAGGAAGTACCTGCTGGCTCCAAGAAGCCAAAAATCCCATAGACTTTTATAGAGAAACAAACAGCAGTTACTCAGTCATTCTTTCTTTCTCTGATATCTTTCTGTAACATCTTCTTGATTATCCTCTTTGTTTTCGTGATATTTTTTTGTTGTTGGGGAAGCTATTCAAGTTGTAAACTGACCAATCAGATGCCAAAGTAAAAGTAGGTGGAGCCTGCTGGCCCCACCTCGAACATTCAAAGCGTTTGATTGACAGATTTATCTGAGCCCACTTTTAAAGTCCAACTCCAACCATATGTTTCTTTTGTAAAATCTTTCCCAGTTGTCTTTTAATTATGACTGTGCAGTTTTTAGGGAAAATCAAAAGGCTTCTTTGGCTTTTTAAGACATATTTTATGCCCCACAGCGGTAGCTCATTAGATGTATAATTCTGGTTTGTGGGCGGGACTGCGGCTCGGACCACGGACCTCTGCCCGTTTTTTTACTACGTTTATGCCTTGCTCCTGCCTGGTACTTTTTGTAAATTTATGGATCCAACCATCTCAGCGTCATTGTTACAGGCTGTGTCTGAATCACAAAAAAAATTCAACTAAACTGACTTCATTGGGTTGGAGCTGGAAGTAAACCATTTTTTATGGATGATGTTACACTCACTCAATCCAGTTCTTAGAAACAGTCAGTGGTTCAACCCCATTAGGAATGGGGGTGGGGTCTCTAAATTCTAAAGTGATCTGACTCTATCACATAGGTTTTCAATGGATTTTCAGTGAATTTTGCTCCAGGATTTTTCTTTCACAGCTCTATTCCGATACATAAAGGACTTGATGTCACAGTTTTCCAGCCGGGCACAAACCACAAATATTAATTTCTCCTACCCATATGTCATTACCAAATCCAAGTTCCAAGCTCCAAGTTAAACTGGTTTAACTTTAAACGCACGTTCGATTGACTTGCGTTTTGTATATAAAGAGTTTTGAACATAAAACCCAAAAACAGACTTAGAAACTTGCGAAGCATGAATGCAGGAGTTTTGAATGTGGAAGCCCAAATTGTGCTTACATGTGCGTTTACAGGGCCTGAATTTTGCTGTGGGGTTGTGGGTGTCTCACATATTAAAATTATTTCCCACAAACTGAGCTCTTATAATTAAATACATACATAAATAATCATTATTATAATAAAAAACAGGTTTTAAAAATAAATTTCAGCAAAAAACTAATGTGTAATCAGGGGCCTCAAATGTGGTCGATAGCGGTGAAAATTCATCTACAAGTGAAGCAATCGCCGCCTACTTTCTGATGACGAACTAAACTTTCATTTAGAACCTCACAGCAACACATCTGTGTGTGATGTAATCATAAATGCACGTTCACTTTGAGAAACATTCCGCTTCTTTTGGTGAATCGTTTTCCTTATTCTCTGCTGTTTGCATGCGGGGATACAAGTGCTCCCGTAGAGGACCCCCCCCCAGCTCACACATGCACACACATACACGTGAGGAGCATGTGCTCGCACCCGCATCAG
This sequence comes from Adrianichthys oophorus, assembly GCA_036245035.1. Classification (NCBI taxonomy): domain Eukaryota; kingdom Metazoa; phylum Chordata; class Actinopteri; order Beloniformes; family Adrianichthyidae; genus Adrianichthys; species Adrianichthys oophorus. The sequence goes on from BSAI01000019.1 coordinate 1,756,535, forward strand.
TGTAGCTTTTAGCTGATAACACAGTGGGAACATGCGACGAATTTAAAAAAAATGCAGGTAGAACTGGAGGATAAAGCTGCAGCACTTCCAGCAGAACCAGAGAATAAAAGTGTTGATTTGGAAGTGTCCATACTGAGACACGGTGATGCTTCTGCTATACTAATGAGCTGGAGACGCACGGAGCGCTTCAACGTCAGACAAGACTTTCACCGACCGGACTTACAGACGTGGTGGAGATACACAATAAATACACATTACAGAGCTGGTGGATGCATTTTTACTGTCAGTGACTAGAATCCAACACATACATTTCCAAAACATTTGATTTCATCGAAAAAATAATCACCTGCAGGCAGAATGAGGAAAATAGAACATTCATAACATTTTTGAATCACTTTAATGTAACTTACATGTATGTAATACATTACATAGGCCACGGGCAACAACTGAAAGCAAAGACAGGCTTTAGCTCTATTCTTCATGCAAAACAGAGCTTTCAACGCACGTTTGTGACACAACGAAACACCGCTTTCGACATGCGGTTTTTTAATGCACTGGAACGGCGCTGTATACGGTAAAATGCCGCTTTTACTGCCGTTTTAGGACAATATAAAAACGGCGTAATTTACGTGTGACTTTTAAAACGTGCGTAAAAAGCGGTGCTTTTCATGGCCAATCTGCCGTTCTTTGTGCCACTTTTTTCTGGCCATTATTGACGCCTTTCGCTTGCCGTAGCAATGTGCATGTTGATGAAGATGAATTTTCATCAGTTTTTTAACTGGTGCACGTAAATACGTGTGACTGACATCAGTCTTTCTTTGATCTCAGGTCTGTGTGACGCTTGTTCTGACCTCGAGTGACCAGCGCCGTTCTTCACTGACCACAGTTTGAATTCTACTCCTCTAACAATAGAGGAGTGAGTGACTGGCTGCTCTAAATAACTTGTGACCAAAGTTAAAATGAATGAAAAATAATAAGAAAGACAAATCTAACAACAGTTCATGATTTTTGTTTCTCATTGATTTGGCAATTTAAAGAACGAACTAAAAACACAAACATTCAGCTCAGATTCTAAATTAGGAGCACATTGACCACTTGTGCCAAAAGCTCTTCTCTACCTTGAACTTCAGTAATTCTAAGAACAGGTTCAGACTTTCAGACTTACTGACAATCATCTTGAAGCCAAACTGAGGGTCTCTGCTTCCTGCTTCCTCCATCAAACCAAATGTGGCTCATCTGTGGAGACGAAGCTCTGCTAAGCTCTTCTTAATCTGAATACAGCAGATAAAGAAGACTGAAGAAACACAAACTGATATTTATTACAGATTTATGAACTTATTGATTTTTCATTTGTTTATGTATTTGTTGATTGATTTTATTAATAATTTTGTACAGAAAACAGTTAATTATACAGTACATGCTCCATACAAATTTACATCCAAAGAATTGATCTAATTGAGGAAGTTAGAAACTTCAGGGTCCTTGTTCATCTGATTTTGTTATAAATTAAAATTTAAAAACTGAGAAGATTAGATTTCTTTACATTTCTAAATCAAATTAGTGTTGGCTCCCCGACACTCACAAGCTCTGCACGCGTGCATGCACATTGAGCCAGACTCTGCCTTCAGTGGCCCCAAGGTAAAATGAGTTTGAGACCGCTGGTTTACGGTAACCCCGCGCTCCCAGCGTGGATAGAAGTTCATTGCATCGCTCGGCCATATTGAATTTAATTTTCTACCCTTTGATCTAGTCACTGAAAACGTCACATGCCCAAAGCTGAGTCCCTGATTGGTTGACGCACCGTGTCAACCTTGCTGCGCCTAAATCGCGCCGCTTCAGATCAAGTCTGTACATTGACTTAACATTAATACTTGATGCCTCTGCCGCGCCTGCAGCCTCCAGTGTGATCATATATTTTTAAATCTCTTCTAACAAATTCAAACTTAACTTACTTAATTAAGATGTTTTACTTTGGTAAAGTGTTTGTGTCAAAGGAACAGACACTTGATCCACAATGAAAGCAACTTTCAAACTTACTTGGTAAGTCTACAACTCGACATGGAAAGAGGAATTGTTTTTAAAAGTACTAAGTTAACTTCCATGAATGTTACAAATAAGTTTACTTTACTAACAGTGCTCCTTCAGGAGCTCCTCCTCCAAAGTTTTGGAAGTTGTGTCACAGGAAAACAGGTTGGAGGAAATCATAGTTGTCAGTGATAAAGGACAGATTTAGAACTAAATCCCCTTCTCTAGTGCTTTCACATCAACTGAAATAATGCCTCAGATGCCTGGAAAATGCATAGAAAGGGCCGTCGTTTTTCAAAATTCCTTTGGGGGCTGTCTGCGGTACTTTGCTTGGTAGTGGTAACCTCCTGTTTTCATCTCAGCCTCCTACTCAGAAAGCTTCTGAGGACCCTGTGGAATAATCCACAAGTTTGTATCACAATTACAGAACCAGAAACAAAGAGTAGGACTGAAACGACGACGAAGAAAAAACATTTTAAAAATCAAAGTTAAAATAAAACTATTTTAAATATGTGTTATGCTGTGGTATAAGTTGGACAACGTAAGATCTGTAGCCAAGTTCACAAGTAGTTCTCCCCAAAGTGTATAAAGGAGTGAAGGTAGAGGTGTATCATGATGACACCCCCATCTGAACAGCTGCCATTCTTCTGGAGCTGATAATAGTCCTGTTTGAGGCTTGTCGCTGCTGCTGACATGCTCCTGATGTACAGCAGGCCTTAGGTAGCCATGGTTACCATGGCAGCGCCTGTAAATGAAGGCAGTAACGGCTGTAGAGGCTCTTCAAGAGGCCACTTCATTTCCAGGAATACCTGAAAGGAAACCAGGAAATCAGATCAAACTTTCTGTTTGGACGCATGAGGGAAACTGTCATCGTGTTTTAGGGCTTTATCTGACAGTTGCAACACACACAAACACCACCATCACCAAAACATTCACCCAACAGATTTTTGTGACACTTTGATGAACACATTGGTTCCATTTCAGTTTGGTATTTTTTGAATGAAGCTTTGCTGATCTGAAAGAACGCAGACACAGAGTCCGTCCTTCCTCCTCGGTCTGACTCGGACTGATGAGGTTTCCCCATCACTGCTTCTTAATCCACCCCCCACCCACCCCCACCCCCCCATCCGCCCTCTCAGGGCCACAGAGAAGGACTCAGTCTGGATTTCTGCTCATGTCCACAAACCGACATCTTCTGCTGTTTTTGTGACCTAGAAACACATTCATGATGAAAACTATTGTTTTTATTTTATTTGGTTTTCCTTTTACCCTCATTGCCTTCATTGTGTTGGGGATACCCTTGATGAGAGAGCTAAGCCTGTAGCCGTTGGACCTGAGTGCTCTTGGTGTCGTGACCTGAATACCTCGGTGCTGAAACGCCGCCAACGGCTCGTTAACATTCCAGTTCGCCTCTAATCACGACTCCAACGTGTGCTTTTGCTCCTGCTTGTGCGTGTGCGTGTGCGTTGGCTGTCACGCACATGTTGATCTGTCAGGAAGCTGCTGCCATCTCAGGGAGTGAAGCTGGGACTCGCTGCATCGCCTCTCAAGCTAATAGTTATGAATCAAATGGTTTTCTATAGATCTCCAGACATACAGTTACGTTTTATTACCGCAACATCTTTCCATCAATTGTCGTAGAAATGGCACCATGTAAAATCCCATTGGACCATCTTTTGATTTGTTGTCCAAGCGTTCCCAGTGGACTTTAAATGATGATGATGATGATGCAGTTTTTGGACAAAATCTAAAAATCCTGAGTCGTTTTCTAGGACATAGTTTCTGCAGAGCGGCAGGAGTTCATTATAGAATAGAATAGAATAGAATAGAATAGAATAGAATAGAATAGAATAGAATAGAATAG
>BSAI01000019.1:1769200-1824940 GCA_036245035.1 Adrianichthys oophorus
ACAGAACGAGCCTTCACTCCATCACCTCCAGGAAGGAGGAGGAGCAGAGGAGCAGGACCCCATCGCCCCCAACAGCCCCACCCTCACCGTCTACACCCACCTGCAGCCCCCCTGCTCACTGCTCGCTGCTATCTACCTTGCTGGCTCGGAACCGGTCCATCGCCATCGTTCCAGCCACCACGGAGGTCAACCCGCCTCTGCGTGGCAGCTCCCGCCCCTCCCCGGACCGCCTGCCATACCTCCCCCACTCCCCCTTCCACCTGTTCTCGTATGATCTTGAGGAGGAGGCGTCAGCTTCAGCTCAAACCAAATGCAACAAGGAGTCAGCATCTCCAAGGTCAGCCGGACATCCAGGCTTTAAGGAAACATCTGAGCATCTTCTTGACTTCTGCATTCTCACTTCTCCTGTTTTGAGCGTTTTTCTTCTCACCTCCTGCCTGGAATGTGTCACTTTTTCACCTCCTCTTTTCTTCACCGACTTCTCACCTCGAGTCTGTCGACACGTTTGTCTTCACTTGCTCTGCATTCACAGATCCGCCCACATCGCACTCCTGCGACTTCTCTTAGTTCAGTCTGAGCACAAAGGTCTTCCTCACATCCTCTCCTTCCTAACATCCTTTATAGTTTCCTTATTTTGTTACTTATGATCTCCTCCAACATCCTGAACGTTCCTCTGAGGTTCATCTCTAAACGCTCTCCTGTTGTCAAGACTAAATCCATGTTAAGGCTGATCAGAGCAAACGAGCGCATTTGTAATCAGACATGATCTAATGGGATTCTCCTGTAGCTTCAACATCCTCACTGATCCTATGCAAGAGCCAAACAATGAAACGATTTCTAGTTATGTTAGCAGGAAAAATCAGCTGCTGCTTCCACTCCTCCTGCAAACAGAACTCCAACATTGCTCATCATTTTTGTGGCACCTGTAGGCGCCTGGATGGCTCATCTGGTTGGGTGCAGGACTGGTGCCTGGGAAACCAGGATGATGAGCTTAATCTGGTGGTCTGGGTCTCCCTGTGCACAGCCAGATAAAATACAGGGTTCCGGTGTTAAAAAAGACCTTCTGCCAAACCAAATGTGCAGACCAGTGCCAGCTGCTTCACTGTGGCAACCCCGAAGGACATGCCAAAAGGTGAACAACAATTTTGTTGTACCGAGAATGTGAGGTTGAGGGTATGGGGGGGGGCTGTAAGCTAACAGGGAGCTCATGGTAACGTGGAGGAGAAAGTGGGCGGGGTTGCTCCACGCCAACAGTCCTGCTCACAACTCAGAGGTGAATTTCTAATGAACTCTTGCCGCTCTGCAGAAACTATGTCCTAGAAAACGACAGTTATTTAACTTTAGCTAAAAACAGCATCATCATAAATAAAAGACCACTGAGAACACTTTGACAACAGAAGATGATCGGAGTGGGACTTTCAGCATAAGCATTTACAGAAGGACAAACACCTTGTCTGGAAATTTCCAGAATAAACACCACACATGGTTTGTACTGAGGATCCTCCTGTGCTGCACCAACAGCAGTCCTGTATGGTGCAACCGGGGGGTCTCACTCGATTCACGCCATGCTGGATGTGGTGTCATGTAACCTCTAGGTCTCCTCAGCAGGTTTTCTCATTCGTCTAACCCTCTACAGGAACGGAGATCCTGCGTGTCACGCCTTGTTCAGCTCACCAAGCACGCCCACCAGCTCACGGTAAGGAAGGCTTCAGATAAAAACACACAGTCATGGGTGCTGTGGGGATCATTTTGATTAACAATGAGGGCCATAAATGTGGAAAGTGTCTGTTCTTTGTCTTCAAAATGCAAACTCCTCTGAAGCATTCATGCTGCTTAAACACAGCAGCTTTCCTGATTGTTGTGAAGCAGAGCATGAAATGAAGAAAAGTGCTTTATGTCTTCCTTCTATCTTCTGTGTTTCAGACCAACTTTGGGAGGACTCCTGTCATCCTCTTACAGGCAGCACCAAGAATCTCTGGCTGCTGAGCGAGAGCGCCGCCGTGTGGAACGAGAGGAGAGACTGCTGAGGATAGAAAGAGAGGAGAGAAACAAGCACAGGTGGAGTCTGGCTCAGAGCAGATTTACTCAAATGTTGCTTTAAACCTTTAAAAAGTTTCTTCATTTGTATGTAAACATACAGAAAGTCTACAAATAATTTCTCAGCATTTAGGTCAGAGCAAAGTTATCGATGTATTTGTGTCGTCTAGAACAAATATAGAATTGTAGCAACTAGAGGTAAGGATCAGAACTGATGATCCAAGTCCATCCAGGAATCAAGATCAGCAATTCACAGATCAAACCCCAATTCTTACTGTTTCATATGTCTAGATGGCTGCGGTGTGTTTGTCCGTTTACATGTGTTGATTCAGCATCATTTCTAGCCTCATTTCAAACAGATCAGAATCAACAAACCAGAACAGATAAAAACACAAAGGTTTAGAAAGAAAAAAATGGGATTGATCACTGTTAACAATGTCACAGTAAAGTTTTTCTTTCAATTTCCTGATAACGCCAGCAGTAAAACAAAACCTAAACAACACTGTTGTTTTGGATCCTGAAAGTGTTCTCCACAGTTTTTCCATCCTCAGAGTGTAGCTGACTACAGTTCCAGTGGATCCTAGATGGTAAATGAAGACACAGCAGCACCTGATTAGAAATGAAACACTCACCGTCCTCTCACCTGAAGTGACCACAGTGTTCCCAACAGAAAACAGCTTTTACAAACTCACCTCTTCATCTCTCATGGAAATACTGAGAAACTCTCACACCTGAGACCAACATTTTACAGACGTGTTCCGGTATCGTGCTAGCAGACGGTCACATCATGTCACAAATGATTCCAAGATTTTCCTGATATTTGTAATTAAATACTCATAATATTTTTGTTCTAATTGTGGACTATTTTTAAAACTAAAAGTTTTATTTCAGAACTGATTTCAGTAAACTGATGAAAAACAGTTGAAATTTCACCAACGCTTTACTTTGAAAAAGAGATTTTTAATCTCAATAGTATGAAATCAATATAAGGTCATAAAGATTCAAACCACAGCTGCATGTTTGCACATAAATCAAGTTTCATCATCTTGCAAAATAAATCTGTCCAAACAATGTAGGTTTGCAAATGTGTAAGAAGGGATCTGCACGCCGGTAGAAAAGATTTGCATTTGTGACATCATTTCTATGGTTTTTTTAGAATTTTTTTTTTTTTGCAGATGCGAAGAAAAAATTGCGTGTGAGCTCCTGAAGTTGCGGTTGTGAAGTTTGTCGCTGTCTTCACACGTCTTTATGATTGGATGGCCACAAATCAAACTGTCCAATCATAGAGCAGGTGACTTCCTGCTGTTCTGCCCCGCTGCAGACTTTAAGGGGGAATTCAGTGTTACCTAAAGAGTTGTATTTGTGAAATTATATGCCAAATGCTACTCTCTTTCACGGGCATACAGGTCCTTTTTTACACATTTGCAAACCTACAGGGGTTGGACAAAATGATTGGAACACTACACTTATTAATGCTCCGATCCACACTGCCCATATCGGTAAAGATATGGTATGACGAGCATGAAACTGAGCTGGAACTCATGGAATGACCCCTCAATCACCGGATCCCAATATCATTGAGCATTTGTGGTGTATACTCAAGCGACAAGTCAGGAATCGCTTCCCTCCACCCTCCTGTTTGGAGGAGCTGGAGCAGGTTTTGATGGAAGAGAAAATTCCGATGGAAGAAGTCAAGAAGCTTCATGATTCCATTCCAAGACGTATTGAAGCTGTTTTGAAGGCTGAAGGGGGACCAGCACCGTATTAAATAAAGTTTCTCCAAATTCAAGTGTTCCAGTTATTTTGTCCAACCCCTGTACGGATTTATTTTGTGGGATGATGAAACTTGATTTATGTGCAAACATGCAGTTGCTGTTTTCTGGCCTTATATTGAGCCCATACAAAAAGGACTTCCTGGAAAAATAAAGGAACATAAATAAAAATGTACTTCCAGTGACAGTAGAGCATACAGTTAGTTTATAAACTTAAAATTCAACATGATTCTGCATTTTAGAGAGAGAGTAATTCCATTGTGTGAACTGCATTTTTACTACACTCTACTATATTTACAAAGATCACAATTCAATGTGTCACAAACAGGCAGACAGCTGGATCCACTCGATTATTGACAGAGACAGACAGGAGCAAAGCTCAGTTAAAGTCCAGAAAGCTAATCAGAGCATTAATGCAAGCAGAAAGTAGTGCTGTGACGTTCCGTATGGAGGACTCGAGGCGTGTGTCCATTAGTGGAGGAGGAGCTTCAGTGAAGTAAGCGCGTAAAAAGGTTTGCTTCATTTAGGGCTTTGCTGTCTGACTGTACCACATGACTGAATCATGGAGCGGTTCAGATTGAGCTGCGGGTTTGACAGCTGCATGAGTCCTGCAGCTCCATTCATAATGTGGATGTTTGATGGAGAGTTACGGTCAGAGAGTTTGGACAGAGGTAGAGATAGTTTGGAGAGAGGGTGGAGATTTAGAGAAATTATTATTATTGAATCAAACAAATAATGTGTCCCTCAAACACACAGGCCTGATCTCAGTGTTCTAAAAGCAGGATCATCGTCCAAACTTGAACCACCCTCACATAGGGATGAAGGATGAAACTCGGCACCAAGTCGGTACCGAAGCTTTGTTTCTGACGTGTCAATCACTTGGTTTTCTCTTCAGTTTTCTGTACAATTCTAGCCAATCATTTTACCTTTCCAGCGGTTGTGGGCGGGCTCATATGAATGTCTGTGGTCGTGAGGGTGGGCGGAGCTTCAGTCCAAGAAGGAGAAGCAAAGGAAAGTGAGCGATGAAACACGTGTTTACTTCAGCTTGTAGAAAGACAGAGATGCAGAGCTGCAGGGACTGTCAGAAAGAATGAAATCAAACACATTCATGTGCTCTCCTTCACTCTGTGACACTGCTTTGTCACATTTCTATGCTTTTGGAAAAACTGGATCTTTATTTTATTTTTCATCTTTGAAGCAGCTGTTCCACCTTTACAAACCAGAAACGTTAATAACACTCAGTACTTCGCATTGAGTGTGGCTCAGAGCAGTGCTTCAGAGTCCTGTGGCTGATTAATTGATGAGAGCATTTGGTTGAGTGTCTTCAGTACTCTGGAGACGGTGACCAGAGGGGGAGACAGATCGCTGACTCCTGACACGATGATCCTGGACTACTATGAACTATTTGTCCTTGTTTAATCAGGAACTGATTGCAAATATCTTAGTATTCAGATACTCCCTACATAACAGCAACTTTTTACTTTTATCTGACACAGAAATGTACAATTTTTTTAAACACATATGAAGAATAATTTTATTTTTTCAGCAGACTCCTGGCAAGATCAAATATCCACTGGTTTAAATGTTGTTTTGTGACAAATAGAGTTTTAAACCAAGCTTGATTTATAAAACTGACTTTAGTGCAAACAAACATCTGAATTTCTTTCTGTGAAAAATAAGTTACTGCTGCCTGGTATTATATCCTTCAAAAATGAAGAAAAACAGATGCTGTCATCCTTCCCAGCTAAAACACTAGGCATCCTGATGAGTTCCACATGAAACAACCAACCATGCTGATGTACTGCCCCCGTGTGGCTTGCTTCGTTTACAATAAAGCTCAGAAACTTTACAAATTCAAATGGGTTTTTTTTGGGAATTCAGTAACGTTCCTAGATGTTAGCTTTTGAATAGTGGTTATCATAAATATATTTCATATTTTCAATGTATTTGATTTAAACAACACAAACATCTTGATTGACTTTTTTTAAGTTTTATTAATTTATAAAATGACCTTAGTCAAACAAACGTACTTTAAAACATAATTTAAGCAGCAGAGTTTAGGAAGGAAGGAAACGATGAGTCCGTTTTCAAAGAAACTAAGACTACATTTAAAGCTAAAGTCAGCCACACCTTTGAATCAACTCAATATAATGTTTACAAGGTCACGTAAAAAAATCCACTGTTTCACTTTTATAGTAGTTTCTTGTTCCACTTGAAAAAGTGCAAAGTTATGAAGTGAACCTCTGTCATGGCCATGCTTTTATTTTCCATTTGTAAAACATCCGTTATTTCCGGGCTGTTTGTGAGCTATGGAAGGAAAACAACTGTTTTTGTACACATTCTCCTTTGTTGCTTCATGCATGCCCAGCGAGTCTTTTTGGCAGGTGGACTGGAGAGCACGGGGGTCCAGAGCAGATCTTGAAGCTTTTTCTGTTTGTGTCTCACAGCCGTGACTATGTGGATAAAATGGAGGAGGCCAGACTTGCGCGAGAGGAGAGGTGAGTGTGTAACCCACTGGGAACGCCGTGGAGACGCTGCTTTGGGAAGCCTGCTAACAGTGTAATTGTTTTCAGGTTAAAGAGGTGCTCACAGCTTCCAGGGGCTTTGTGGGATGGGATGGGGGGGATATCTGATTTTCTCCTCTCTTAAGGATCTGGGCTTTAGCCGCCAAGAGTATGATAGCTTTGGCAACGTGCCGTGAGAAAATGTGATTCTGGGCTGTGTTGAGCTGTCTGCCTAAATAACACTGGATGCATGTGTCAATGCACAGCTGATCTCTGAAGCATGTGCTCTCACCAATATTCATGAGGCCTAACGCTGTGCTGATGACAATCAAAGGAAGTTGAGTGGAAAGGGTATGTAAGGTCATTTTCACTTCAGGGCTAACCATGTTCAGTCAATTCATCTGGTTTGCTCAGACAGCAAAAGGAAAGCAGTGAAAGCAGTGAAAGCAGTGAAAGCAGTGAATGCTGCATTCACTGTCCTCCAGCACTTCAAGTCTCTATTTATTGTCTTGGTTGTTTTTTTGGTTGTTTGCTAATTTAGTTGCTTTGCTAACCTGCCAAATGTCGTATACCTCACACGGGTTCTGTAAAAACTAAATGTAGCCGATGTAACTTTCTGGGTTACTTCCATGAACATTTAATATTTATCTGCTAAGATGTGTAGTTTTTCAGGTCATTTAGACAAAAGTTGAACAAAGTTCTCCCTACTATCAGCCCGGAGCAGGCTGAAACAGTAGAAACAAAAGCATCTATAGAAACCTCTGTAACATTAGACTGCTTTACTGCTGTAGATCTAGCAGAATTAACATCAGTCATTACATCCTCCAAAACCTCAACTTGTCTTTTAGACCCAATCCCCACTAAGCTTTTTAAAGAAACCTTCCCCTTAATTAATGAATCCATTTTAACTATTATAAATACTTCCATAGAAACAGGTTATGTGCCACAGTCTTTTAAATATGCAGTTGTTAAACCTCTTCTGAAAAAGTCCAGTTTAGATCCTGGTATTCTGGCCAACTATAGACCAATATCAAATCTCCCCTTTATCTCAAAGATATTAGAAAGAGTTGTAGTTAAACAGCTATACTGCCACCTACAGGACAATAGCCTCTTTGAACATTTCCAGTCAGGGTTCAGACCTCACCATAGCACTGAAACTGCACTAGTTAGAGTCACTAATGACTTGTTACTGGTCACAGAAAAGGGACTAATCTCTATTCTGGTCCTGTTAGATCTTAGCGCAGCCTTTGACACTATAGACCACAGCATCTTACTCCAGAGACTAGAGCATGACATAAGGATCAGAGGATCTGCCCTTCAATGGTTTAAATCCTATCTATCTGATAGGTATCAGTTTGTTCATGTAAATGGACATTCCTACCATTATAGTCGAGTTAGCCACGGAGTCCCACAGGGCTCAGTTCTAGGACCCCTCCTGTTTATGCTTTACAAGCTCCCTCTAGGGAATATAATCAGGAAACACGGGATTCATTTTCACTGTTATGCAGATGATACACAGTTGTATTTATCCATTAAACCCGACCAGAATGACCGCTGAGAGAAACTTAAAGCCTGCATTAGTGACATCAAGATTTGGATAACAGTTAATTCCTGTTTAGTTTAGTTTAGCAACCAGCTATTGTTTTTATTTTTATGTTCTTTGCTCATATACCAGTGTGAAGCACACTGAGACAGCTATGGTTGTGATTTTGGGCTAAATAAATAAAAATTTAATTGAATTTCTGACCATATCCAACTCTACCATCACTGCTATGTTTGCAGTCCACCGGCTGCTTTGCGCTACAAGCTAAAGAAGAGGCAGCTTTACTGGAGCTTCTGCTGAGGACTGGAGCTCTGGTTCAAAGGCTAGAGAGTTCTTTTCTTGTTTCTGTTGCTCTGACGCTTCAAGGCTACTTCAACCCCAAAACAAGGAGACTGTTTGAATTTCGAGAGAGGAGCGTTTTAATCTGAGTTTAAGAGCTTTTCTTGCAAGGTAGCAGCAGTTTCTGCACATAAAGTTGAAAGACAAAACTTTCAGCAAAAAGTTGTCTATATAAATGTACTAGATATGTACTTACTCTATACAAAAAGTGAGGCAGTATACTTAAAGTTTATTTTTATATACTATCTATAGGCTATTATTGTAATGCTTCAATTTAGTGCAAAGAAGTTTTTAGTTAGTATACTTGCTCTCCACATCTTTGGTCTATAGCAGGGATAGGGAACTCCAGGCCTCAAGGATCTATATATATGTATATATATATATATATATATATATATATGTATATATATATATACATATAATATATAGAATCTAAACATAAGCTATACTAATACATCATAAAATACTTTACACGTACTACTTTTTGCTAAGTTAAGTGCATTTTATTAAGATCAAACGTGGGTGTAACAAAGTTCACAAAGGCTCAACAGAAATGGAAATGAGCCTGGTACCGCCGCTTTCACCACGGGAACTAGCTTTGAAGAGTTAAAGCATTTGACTGGGAAATCTGATGTACAAGAAAAAGTGAATCCTCACAAAACCCACTTTTATTCATCGGTCTCTGGCTTGGCAGTGGTGCGATCCTCTCATGATGTTTTATTCAACGTCATGTTTTCCCTCTTGTACTTTTGACACAACATATTTTTAAATCATAGTTTTGTTTGGATGTAAAGTTTGATTAGAGTTATATTATTTTGTTTTTGTACTTTGCTTTTTTAGAAATATGTGCATTTCATTAGTGAATTGTCTATTTATTTTCCTTTGAAAATAATGGATTGAGTTTGCGTGTAGCATCTGCAGTATGTTTGGGACTGCAATTCCAAGCAAATCCCAGATTGTTTTTCTGAATCTACCTGGAGATTAAAGAAGTATTTTTTATCTAAATGAATTGAGTTAGTAAAGGGAAATGAGCTTTAAAGTCGAAATAAATATTATTTAGTGACTAAAACAAATGACTGAAAAAAGCTGACCAGACAGGTTTTCTGTTTACTCACTCCCATTTCAAAACTATGGTTACTTTAGTTTGAACTTCTTTTTGTCAAAATTGCATCTTTGTAAAAAAAGAAAAAGCTATTACTGTCTTTTCCTTCTGTAATCTCGTGATGCTTGATTGGATTGAATGGGTTTAGATGAAGCTGCGCATTCAGTATTCCTGAGTATCGAGTATCAGGGGTTTTTGCATATAAAAGCTGCTCATCAGAGACAGGCTTTTGCCCATGGACTTCTACCACTCATCTCTTTCTTCTAGATGTATAAGGACATGAGTTGCGCAGAACCGGGCAACACACACTTGGCTCAAACACTCCATTTTGCTTTTCAGTTCATGTAGACGAACCCCAACAAACATGTGTGTTGGTGTCTGTTCCTTGAGAGCCCTGGAGTGGCTTGATCCTAATGAAGTCTGAACAGAAGCTCCACTCATTTGCAGTTTGGTGGGAAAGAGGAGGGGTTTGAGGAAGGAGGCAGGCTGAATCAGTGCCCCCAGTCTCTGTGCTGGCTGGCAGGTTGAATGGATTGCTGGATTAAAGTGAAGGAGAGCGAGGAAGGCCAAGGGGAAAGGAAGCTGATGGGCAAACATCTTGAACAGGTTTAGTCTGAATAACTTCTAATCTGTTGCCTTTCAACAACCAAACCAACATGAACTTTTCCTGATTTCAGCTTTCTTCTCTCCTGCTGCTCTCCTTTCCTTTTCTGTCAAATAGACTTCTGTTGTCTAAATTGCTGCTATTGGATGCATGAAATGATGTGCTGACCTGATCAATCAGGTAAAGAGAGGAAGGTGGTAAACTTTGAAAAGAGAATGCAGAGGTCTATGTGGACAAAAATTGGGTAAAGTATTGAAGTTGGGGGTATTATAATGTGCGGGGACACAGATAAATAGTTTGGTTCCAAGGGTAAACATTAGTGGACCCTTGGCATACATTAGACACTTGTGGTTTTGTTTGGATGAAGACCAACACAGAGAAAACTAAAATGAAAGGCAAACGTTTTTCTTGCTGCTCTTCAGGTATAAGAACGTGGAGCGCTTGGCTGCAGAGGAGTATGAGAAGGAGCGTGTCCGAGGATCAAGGACTCGCCCTGACTTCAACCTGAGCTTTGAACCCCCGGAGGCCTGGCCTTCTTCATCGCGCAGCAGCACCCCATCTTCCTTCGCCTCGCAGGAGGATGCAGAGGCAGATGTGGAAGTGGTGACACCAGCCGCTGCCTGCACATTTTCTGAGACTGGTATGACTCACATGTTTTATGTGGGATTAAAATGACCCAAATATTGATGCTAATTACTTATAAATAACTTTGATGTAATTACAAGATGTGTTTAGGCATTGTTGAATTGTTTTCTTTTGGCCATTTCTGTTTGAACCAGTCCACCACATAATTTCTAAAACAACATTCAAGTTTCTTCATCAAACACGTTATTCAATGTTAAACAAAGCAGAATTTGCAGTAGGCCTAAACTCAACATTTGTTCTAACTGACAGCATTATTGGTTTATTCACTTTGAAGTTGCCTTTTTCAAAAAATGTGCACTCTGAAGCTTATTAAAAATTAAAATTTAAAAAGTCAGTTACCCTTTTCAGGTATTGTTCAACCTTTATTCTTCCATCTAGCTCAACTAAATTAGCATTTAGTATCTAACATGGTAGCATTAGCAATACAGGAATTAATTTAGAACTACTGAGCATTCATCCTAAGTATTTAGTATTTTCTCAAGCTAGGTAAACATCTAGCATTTTTCTACTGTTTTTTTAAACTTGTCTCTGATAAATTAGCACTAGCATCTAAAATAGTGGCTTTAGCAATAATTCATCTTTTTTTATCACTACCAAGCATTATTCTACTTTATAACACTTGTTGAAACTGAATAGGAATTTAGCGTAAAAAATGTTTCACTAATTTTTGAACATAAAATGTTTTCAACTAGATTAGCATTTTGCATCAAACATTGCAGCTTAATCAATAAATTGATCTTTTTCAAGCATTTCTGAGCAAAATGTATTCAAAACACATTCTTTATGATGTCACAGCCTTAGTTCAAAATGGATTAAATACATTTTCTTCCTTAAAAAACCTTTGAAAAACACACATAATCTTGAAAAAGTTCTTTTGAAATTGTTGTAAATGTATTAAAGATAAAAAACCTGTAAAAGACATGTACAGAAGTATTCACAGCCTTTGCTCAATACTTAGTTGCTGAATCTTTGGCAGCATTTACAGTCTCAGGTAGTTTTGAATTTGACGCCTCAAGCATGGAACACCTTTCTGTGGACAGTTTGGTCCGTTCCTCTTTGCAGAAGCGCTCAAGCTCCATCAGGTTGGATGGAAGCGTGGGTGCACGGCCATTTTCACATCTCTCCATAGATGTTCAGTTGGATTCAGGTCTGGACTCTGGCTGGGTCACTCAAGGACATGGACAGAGTTGTTCTGAAGCCGCTCCTTCCATATCTTGGTGGTGTGCTTTGGATCATTGTCCTGCTGAAAGATGAACCGTTGATCCAGTCTGAGGTCAGGAGCGCTCTGGTGCAGATTTTCATCAGGATGTCTCTGTACATTGTTGCAGTCAGCTTTCCCTCTATCCTGATGAGTCTTCCAGTTCCTGCTGCCCAAAAACACCCCCACAGCATGATGCTGCCACCACCATGCTTTACTGTAGGGATGGTATTGACCTGGTGATGAGCGGTGCCTGGTTTTCACTCCAAAAAGTTCTATTTTGGTCTGGTCAGACCACAGAATTCTGTTTCTCATGGTCTGAGAGTCATTCAGGGGCCTTTTGTCATTGCCAGACGGGCTTCCATGTGCTTTTCAGTAAGAAGGGGTTTCCGTCTGGCCGCTCTACCATACAGGCCTGATTGGTGTAACGCTGCAGAGATGGTTGTCCTTCTGGAAAGTTCTCCTCTTTCCACAGAGGAACGCTCACACAGAGTGACCATTGGGTTATTGGTCACCTCCCTGATCAGGGCCCTTCTCCCCGATCACTCAGCTTAGATGGCCGGTCAGATGTAGGAAGAGTCCTGGTGGTTCCAAACTTCTTTCTTTCATGCTTGGTTTGTGCTTTGACCTGCACTGTCAACTCTGGACCTCATGTAGACAGGGCCGTACCTTTTTCCAAATTCTGTCCAATCCACTGGATTGACCACAGGTTGGCTTCAATTCAGCAGCTGAAACATCTCAAGGCTCATCAGTGGAAACAGAAGAAACCTCAGCTCACTTTGGAGCTTCACAGCAAAGGCTGCGAATACTTCTGTACATGTCATTTTCAGGTTCTTTTTTTAATACATTTGCAACAATTTTTAAAGAACTTTTTCAACATTGTCATTATGGGGTGTTTTTTAAAGAATGTTTCAGGAAGAAAATTTATTCATTTTGAGAATAAGGTTGTGACATCATAAAATGTGGAAGAAGTGAGGCGCTGGGAATACTTTCTGGATGCGCTGTAGGCTTGTTGTACTGCTTTTCCATCTGATCAACCCCTCAAATCCTGCACACTGCGTAAGGAGCCCGTATGTGCTGCACCCCTCGGGTGCTCTGTGTGCGGTCAGTAAAGAGCCAGTACGCACACCTTAGTAACGACTGGAGTGTGCCGTAAAGACACTGTACAACAGCGTCACCCGTATGTCATAAGTGAATGTAACTTCCAGTAACCTTACAAATACTTCCTGATACACTTACGTCCCTGAGGTGGACGCACAAGCCTCAAGGGAACTGCAGAACACACCTTAACATGCAGCCGCTCCTCTCTACGACCCTCCATGGACGCAGACAACCCAAAAACCCACAGCAGCCCTGAGGTTCAGTCACATGCACCTGCACATGTTAAGTTACATTTAAGGTTATTTTCTTAGAAGCCATTTGCTCTACTGACCCTCAGTGCAGGTTTGAGACGGTCACTTTGGTGACTTTAAATTTACTAGATAAAAGTTTCATCGAAGTATTTTAAATGCCAAGAAACTGCGGGTGTGCTCTGCTGTCGCTCTTTTTTATGTTCTTTTATTTTTCTTTACTTTTTTCAAAATAATACCTAAGAGACACTTAAAAGACAGCGTGAAGTGACTTGATTTTGTTCTCGAAAATGTTTAAATTCAGGAGGTCAAACATAGACACATACTGGTCAGGATAATCAAAAAGGGCATCAGATGTAAGGCTTAACTTGAGTGAATACATCTGTGCCGAAGCCTTTGGCTGTTTATCTGGCTTTGAACTCTGCCAGTTAGATTGCTGAAGAGTTTTAATGAAAACCAGAAGGCCGCTAGTTTGACTCCCAGCAGTGCATCCTCGAGTGAACATTCTTAACCAGAAGTTGTTTCACTTTACATCTCATCATTTAAATTAGCATGCAGTTTTGGACTAAAAGAGGAAGAAAGGATACAGACTGGAGAAAAGGAGGAGAGATCATTGAAGAGGGAATGAAAATGTAAAAAATCACACAGAGAGGAAGTGAGTGCAAAGGTCAGATTGGCTTTTGAAAGAGCCTTTGATGCCAACACATCTTGTGTATGAAAACAGCCTTGGTTTGCAGTGCCTGTGAGCCGTGGGTGGAGGTGGTGTAGCTCACAGACGGGTGTATTTGAGGCCCAGGGTGTTGTGTTTTTCTAACCTCGCCTGCGCTCGTTCATGCACTGTGCTGATGTGTTCCATCTACACGACAAACAGGAATTTAATTCTCAATTTCCAGTCTCACAACAACCAGACCGTCTGTTCCACACATTGTTTACTTTGGTGTGTATTTTTGTTTTTGTAAAAGTGAATTTGCTCTACCTGAACAGAGATGGCTTTAAATCAAATGGGGTTCCAGTCTGAAGTGTGTTTTGTAAGCAGCTCTGAGTGAGTGATATAACATGAACTTTCTCCTAAAGGGGAAGCTGCAGATGCCAGCAGCGTAAAAGCAGAGGACAGAGGGGAAGAGACCACCACTGAAGAGGAGAACGAACAGAAAGAAGAGGAGGGAGAGCCGGATAAAGCAGCAGAAGGGAAAGAAGAGGAGGAAGCTGAGGAGCAGGAACCGGAGAAGCAGAGAGGAGAGGAGGCGGAGGAGGACAGTGGCATCCTGAGTGACAAGGAGCGCCAGAATGAGGAAGTAAACGAGAAGGACAACTGCTCGGCGTCCAGCATCTCCTCTGCCAGCAGCACTTTAGAGCGAGAGGAGAGGGGAACCAGTGAGAATGGTTGGTATATCTTTCACAAAGCTTCATAGAGTTTGTTCATCTTGAGTTCCTTGGCTGTTTGGTTGGAAGCTTGTTGACCTCTTGACCTTCTCACCTTTCAGGCCTAAAGGAAGCAGAAGTCAGTGACAGTTGCAAAAAACTTCTCAACAGCAAACTCTTCATGCTGGACATGCTGTACTCCCAAAACAAGAAACCCAGTGATGAGGAGGAGGAACAGGAGGAGGTGGAGAAGGAGAAAGGACAAGGTGAGGACAGAGAGACAGACCAGGATGCCAACGGAGAGCGCAGCGACGGGGAAAACAAGAAGGACGACAAGTCAGATCATCGCGGGAGCATCCGTCAGATCGCCGAGCGGTTCGGAGACTTGATCAAGGATGCTGGCTTGCCCCACCCTCATGTTGATGACCCAGAAAATGAGCCCCCTCCACCCCCCACTCCCAAAAAGGAGTCAGACACCATATGGGACCAGCTCATGTCCAGCCCCCGAGAGCTGCTCATCAGAGATGCCGACTTCACCGACCTGACCGACGAAGACGACAAGGACATTCTGGACGTTGTTCTGATGGGAGGGTGCAGTGACCTACCACCCCCGCCACCCCCTCTTCCCCTCCTCCCTCCCTTTCCACCACCTCCACCAGTACTAGGCATCTGCCCCTTACCCCCGCCCTTGATGGGCAGCATTCGGCCTCCACCTCCACCGTCCTTTAGCTCTCCAATGCCAGGGCCGCCCCCCCAGCAGCAGCCTCTGTTCAACAAGAAGAAGAAGACAATCCGACTCTTCTGGAGTGAAGTAAGTCCTGTTTCTTTCTTGTCTTGTCCACCTCTGAATATCCGTGAGATGGCTCCATTATGCTGACAAAATGTTGGAAATTCTTTGCCGCATTCAAGCCTTTTTCATCATCAACCTGGAACTCCTGTAGAGAAGACGTTGGTGCCTCTGTGGTCAGCGTGTAACTTCAACTAGACCAGCGAGTTGACCAGCCCAAAGGGGCTTTGAGATGATGACTTGTCTCCATTTCAGGACGAGAGAGACATCTCCAATGACGACACACATCCCTGTGGAACTTTCATGCTGCCTTCTCTTTTGCCGTTTTATTGTAGGAAATGGGAGTTTATTGCATTCCGCTGCATAACGCAGTTCTTCCATCTTCTGTTTCTAATCAGGTGCGTCCCATAGACTGTCAGTACAGGGACCACAAACGAAGGGGAGACTCATTCTGGTCCAAACTGGAGCCTGTCAAGCTGGACACGGCCAAACTGGAGAACCTGTTCGAGACCAAGTCAAAGGAGATATCGGTTACAAAGGTAAACATTCGACTGCAAATGATTCAGAGTTTCCATCAATGCATCCTGAAATTAAAATGCTTTCAGTGAAAATGCTAAATCCATCCCAGAGAAGCAATCTTCTGGAATCTGAAGTCAAGCAATAGATTTTACTGAGGAGGCTTTTAATGGAATAAAAAAGTGCTGATGGACCAAAAGATGAACAGTATGGAGAGTTTCAGTAACCCAAATAATGGATCCTGGGAATAATGGAATTACAGAAGTAAACAAAGGCTTGGGAAAAGAGACTGGGGAAAATTAAGAGTAATTTCCACAAAGAAATAAGTGAATAGTTTAAAATCTTTCTAAATGTAAAATGAATCAGGTGTACAAAGACATGACAGAGTAAACAAGCAGTGATGAAGCAAGTCCCAAACAAATGATCTTTTATGAACACTAAAGAGAGGGGAGGGCTGCACTGTGGTGTAGTGGCCGGAACCTTAAAGCCAAATGGTCCTGGTTCAAATCCCTGCTGGGTTCTTTCTGTGTGGGGTTTGCATGTTTTCCTCGTTCATGTGTGGCTTCTTCCAGTTTCTTCCCACAGTCCACAGCCATGCATGATGGGTTTATTGGTGTCTACCAATGACCATTGAAGCTTCTTGTAGTCTCTAATGGTGTCACCATTAGAGACTACAAGAAGCTTCAATGGCAGCATGGTTGGAAAACATGTAGGACACCAAACCTCGAGGCCTGAATTTGGACACCCCTGACTTAGACCAAAGACCTGACTTGGACTTGCAGGAAAAGCTTTGAGACTTATGATTGTGAGAATCTCTTTCCTCTGTCGTTCTTGTGAGAGTTTGTCTGTTTTGACACAAACCCCTCCTGAAGTGGAGGATTTTTCCTTTCTGTGTTCATATTCCCTTTTCCTTTGATTTTCATTTAAGGGGAACTTTCGAGTTGCTCGTAATTCCCACAAATCCTCAGAGGAGGAGAGGTGTTACAAATGATTTGACTGTTTGCCTGCAGTCGGCAGCATGAGACCCAAAATCAAGCAAAGCTCTCTCAGGATCTGGCCTTTCAGTCAACTCATGTCTTTAGTTCTTTGGCAAAGGCTTTATAGCAGGTTTCCCGAACTTTTCCAGGGACACATGTGAAATTGCGGACCTGCACGGAGGTGCAGTAGTCAGCACTCTTGAGAAGGCCTTTGTTCAAATCCCGGCTGGATTTTTTTCTGTTGGATTTTGCATATTCTGCAGTTTCCTCCAACAGTCCAAAAACATGTTTCATGGGTTCATTTATCTAAATTGACCCTTATGTGTGGTTGTGAGTGTTTAGTTGTTCATCTCCGTGACAGACTGTAGAGCTGTCCAGCTGTGATACCAGCAGCTGGGATAGACTCCAGCATCTAACCCTGAACAGGACTAAGCAGGTTCAGAAGATAAATGAAAAGATAAATATTGAAAATTAGACTCTGAAATAATTATAAATATATACACACTATATTACCAAAAGTATTGGCTCCCCCATCCAAATGCTCAGAATCAGGTGTCCTAATCACCTGTCCTGGTCACAGGAGTATAAAATCAAGCCCTCAGACAACCAGACTGTTTCAAACATTTCTGAAAGAATGTTTGGCTCTCAGGAGCTCAGTCAACTCTGGAACTGTCATGGGATGCCACCTGTACAACAAACCCAGAGGTGAAATGTCCTAAATATTCCACAGTCAGCTGTCAGCTCTATCAGAACAACATGGAAGAGTTTGGGAACAACAGTACCTCAGCTACCAAGTGGAAGATCATGTAAACTGATAGAGAGGGGTCAGCTGATGCTGAAGCTCACAGTACAAAGAGGTCACTGACTTTCTGCACAGATTACTACAGAGCTCCAACCTTCATGTGACCTTCAGATTAGCCCGAGTACAGAACACAGAGAGCTTCATGGAATGGGTTTCCATGACCGAGCGGCTGCATCCAAGACACACATCACCAAGTGGAATGTAAAGCGTGGGATGCAGTGGTGTAAAGCACGCCGCCGCTGGACTGTAGAGCAGTGGAGACGCCTTCTCTGGGGTCATGGATCACACTTTTCCATCTGGAAATCTAGGTTTGGAGGTTGCAGGAGAATCGTACAACCTCCTCCTGCCAAACTCACAGATATCAGAGTTTTGAAACTTTTGATTGACCAAACAAACCTGAGCAAAGTACAGTTGAGCAGGGAATGCTGGGAAATATGCAGTAAGTCTTAAGCATGTAAACCCATTCATATCATATTTAATGCACATATTTCTGAGACCCCCATCTCATTAACATGATCCAAACTTTCCTTGAAAAGTCATTGAACAGAGCTTAGCCCATGTTGTCTTCCCTGTAGTTCATCATTGTTTCACTAGGGGCAGTAGAAGGGCTTTTCCTTCTTTCAAAATGACTGCTTCCATGAAACACAACACATACATGTGATGCAGCAAAAAGTGATCAACCATCATTCCAGTCCAATGTGTGGAAACACATTTACAAAGTCATGTGACCATACAGTGAGCTAGAATGTTCTAATAATGTTCCTTTGGATTGAACCGTATCACCTCCTGTGGTCTTTATCGCAGCTCCTACACTGCTGAGGTCATCTGTGGAGATTCAAAGGTTTTTTGGACGTATTCCCTGCTCCTAGAGCTCCTACAGGCTTTGGGGCCTTACAACTGCACGCCAACAAGGATCCCTCTGATCGTTACAAGCCCATAAAGGAGATCACAGCGAGCGAAACGGCCCCCGCGGAGGAGGAGGTGGCCAGCAGCAGATTCCTTTGACACTCTGGTATTTTTGCCCTAGAAAACAGCAGCTGATGGCAAACGTCAGGAGATCATTGTTTTGGACTCCAAGAGAAGCAACGCCATCAACATCGGACTGACGGTCCTGCCTCCCCCTCGAACTATCAAGACAGCCATCCTCAACTTTGACGAATACGCTCTCAACAAGGAAGGCATAGAGGTACGAGGTTCAGAGGACACCCACCTAACTGTTGCTCATCTGAGCCTAAACTGTTTCACCCCCAGAAACTCCTGACCATGATCCCAACGGAGGAGGAGAAGCAGAAGATCCAGGAGTCCCAGTTGGCCAATCCGGACGTGCCATTGGGTTCTGCAGAGCAGTTTCTCCTCACCCTGTCCTCCATCAGCGAGCTGTCTGCCAGACTCCACCTCTGGGCCTTCAAGATGGACTATGAAGCCACAGAGAAGGTCAGTCCAGACCTCCACACGTTATCACTGTGTTCTTCTGTTTAAAAAAACAAAGCAGCAGGAGAAGACTCAAAGTCTGAGTCAAGCTGCTCTGCATGTGGGCCTTGCACCCCCCAGACAACATCCGCTAAACATCAGTGGAGTTACATCATCTCAAACATGCACACTTATTAGCAGCACATTGTCTCCTGGTTCTTGGCAGACCAGGATTGCCTTGATAAAGAATTCAGACGAGGAGGAAAAAGTTCAGAGGCAAAACCTCAGAACCTGAAGTCTAAGGGTCACGCTGCTTCCCTGGCTGGAAGCATCTTCATCCGCTTCCTGTTTTCCAATGAAAGGCAGCGTTCCTCCCTCAGAGATGAGCTCCTTACTTGAGCCTTTGGGGCCATCTGCTTCAGGAGGGTTTATTACAGGACAACAAACACACAACCTCCTGCTGCACCAAACAAAGACTTCACTTGATGTTTTACATCCAAGCAGAAAGCTTGAAGCAACATCTCATCTCCTTAAACGGGAACAGATGACCTGTGGGAGGAGGCTGGATGCACCTGCTAGCCTCTCATGGAACTGCGGGCGAATAAAGCCAACGTTTTTTCAGTCCTAAAGACTTCTGCTAAAGATTTTTGGTTACTGTTTGCTCATGGGCCTTCAGGAGGTTGTGGAGCCACTGCAAGATCTGAAGGAGGGGATGGAGCAACTGGAGAAGAACAAAACTCTGCGCTACATCCTCTCCACACTGCTCTCCATTGGAAACTTCCTCAACAGCACCAACGTGAGTCCAGACCTCGACATGTTCCCCTCCAGAGGTGGGGCTTTGTTTACTGCAGCGCAGAGCGCTGGTGGACGCTAACACACACCTCTCCATGATGTTCTTTAAGGCCAAAGGCTTTGAGCTGACCTACCTGGAGAAGGTTCCAGAAGTGAAGGACACGGTTCACAAGCAGTCGCTGCTCCACCATGTCTGCAACGTGGTGGTGGAAAACTTCCCCCAGAGCACAGACCTCTACTCAGAGATCGGAGCCATCACCCGCTCAGCAAAGGTACGGCCATGGTCAGCTGACCAGAAGACCTCCCCTCCTGTCTGAAGTTTGAGGCTGGTTGTGACAGAACGTCTCTTCATTTATTTTTCTATTGAACCTTCTGTTCAGGTGGATTTCGACCAGCTACAGGAAAACTTGTGCCAGATGGAGCGGCGCTGCAAAGCCTCATGGGACCATCTGAAAGTCATTGCCAAGCATGAGATGAAGCCTCAGCTGAAACAGAAGATGTCTGACTTCCTTAAAGACTGCGCTGAGAGGATCATCATCCTAAAGACAGTTCACCGAAGGATCATCAACAGGTACATCCGCCTCCATTAGGACGTTTGTTGTGTTTTGCTTAGTGCTGTCAATCCATTTAAAAAACGATTCAGTGATCACGCTTTTGGATTGGGATTCATCACAATGTCTTACTAGGTACATTTTATATGACAATATGCAGCTTTTGAACCAAAAAAAAGCCAGAGAGAACATTTTTCCTTGTCTGAAATGTTTAATTTATAAAGTGTTAAAGACTTTAACATCTGCAGCAAGAAAACAAAGATGCTGACAAACAGCCAGAAGAAACTAACATTGTGTTTCTGCATTTTAAATGGTCCGGGTGAATAGTCTATTCTGACTGGCTGCTGGGTGTTCACGCGCACCTAAAATAGCAGTTCTGGTCACATAGTCCAAATGTTCTATACGCGCACGCTTCTTTAAAACAAACTTTTTCCTTCACAAAAACAAGCGGTAAGAGAAGAACTTTCTCTCGGAGCTGATGCTTTACTGAACCTATCATGACGATCAGCATATATCTCGCTTTCCTTTGCTGCTGCAGTCGAGGCCTGCAGGCCCCGCGACACATTGTTGTTACCGTGACAACGAGTCGCATTATGTATGAAAGAGAAACCGAAAAAACAACAAGAATAAAGAACTAAAAATTGATTGAATATTTATTTCTTGTGTTAGTGACCATGTTTATAAGTGGGATAATGCCCGACGAAGTGTGTATTTTCAGAAATGAACGCACAAGATAAAAGCCTGAGCCGTCTGACACAAAGCAGAAGACGGGCGCTTCTGACGTGTAATTAATCTCCTTCATTAGAAATGAGCGCGTTCATTTTCTTGAATAAATCGCGTGTGTTAACGTTGACAGCCCTAGTTTTGTATATAAAATAAACATTGAGAATGTAGAAAAACTAAAGATTATGAAAGACAGCAAACCAGCTGGTTTTCTGATTGACAGATCAGTCAGATGTGAAACCACAAACAGACTTCACTCTTCTGCGCAGAATGATTGTGTCAGTGTGATGCAACGCAGAGAGGAAATGAAGTCTGGCTGTGATTAGTTGTTTGAGAGGAGCATTAAGTCCTTCCATCTGAGCAAAGGTTTGTACAGCTCTGGTATAAAATGAGGGAACTCTGTCTATTCAGCTTTAGCAGGTTTTTATCAGTGAGTGTCTTACTTTACAACAGGACCCAACATTCCATTGATGGAACAAATCACCAGCCGTCCTGATCATGCTCCAAATCCTCCCCCAGAGCACGCACCGTCTACGCATGACGGAAAAAAACAGTGCATTCATGACCCACAGTCAGAAGAAGTGCTTACATGCACCACAATCGAATCAACAATCAGCATAACACACCCTTCTTGATCAGCAGGTAATTTTGATCCGAATGAGTCTGATTGGGTCATAGTATTCTGAATGGCATGCTCATGAAGCATTTTTATTCTGATCCGGATTTTGTTCTGATTGTTCCGTCCATGCAGCTATTGGGACTTGTCAACTTTTAATTAGAGGTTTTCTCATCGTTTTTATGAGTAGATTATGTTAGTGCCCAGTGATTAGGAAACCAGGGTTCAATTCCCAGGGAGCGCAATGGGCAGCCGGGAGACTTTGACTCGCCCAGCAGACTATTTCCATCACAAAAAGCTCTTCTTCAAACAGCATTTTTTCACCTGCTCCTGATTCACACGGATTTGAAAAAAGAAATACTCAGAAATGCAATTTTCCTCTTTATTTTCTTTGTATTTGTCCTGTAACAAGAACATGTGAAAAACCCCAAAAGCACCATTTCTATTGGAGTGGGGCTTTAGATGGAGCCTTGACGTTTATGTTTCTCTCTTCAGGTTCCATTCCTTCCTGCTGTACCTTGGCCATCCTCCCTACAACGTTAGAGAGATCAGTGTCAACAGGTTCAGCAAAATCCTGAGCGAGTTTGCGCTGGAGTACCGAACCACCCGCGAGCGCGTGCTGCAGCAGAAGCAGAAGCGAGCCGACCACCGCGAACGCAACAAGACCCGAGGAAAGATGATCATGGATGTAAACGCTCCCGTGAGCATCTCATGCAGATGATCCTGAAGCAGCTGCTTCATTTCTCCTTTCCTTTGCTCTTCTCTCTAACTCGCGCTCTTCCTCTCCCCTGTAGTCTGATGATGAAGAAGAGCGTGAGGTATTCACACATGTGCCTGCATGTGTGTGTGTGTGTGTGTGTGTGTGTGTGTGTGTGTGTGTGTGTGTGCATGGAGACACTAGCATTAATTGCATCATTTAAAGTTTTCCTAAACATCTGAGCGAGTGCAGCTGTAATCTTCACAGGTCGGAGGATTTGAATGATGACTCATCTTGGGTGTGTTTTTGGTTAAGTTTAAAACGCTGCTTTACTGCCAAGTTTCTGATCCTCTGCTCTGGTTTCTTCTCACCAGTGTGGGCCCATAAGCTCAAGCAGCAGCAGCAGCGCCCCCAGTGGCAGCCAGGAGGTGGAGCAGCCTCAGGGGCTGGGCCATGCAGAGGATGCCGCAGAGCACGAGCACATGAAGGCGGTGCTGAGGAGCAGCCTGAGCGGATGCAGCGATAAAGAGGGCGGCGGAGTGCCAGGTCTGCGGACCAGAACCAGATCCCGGCTTGGACGAGGAGGTGAAGGAGACGGAAAGATCTGTGAGAACGGCTCTCACGGTTAGGCGCTGAAGCTTGTGTCACCTGTCCATGCAGGGCGCCGCATGCAGGCGTGGACTCCACCTGCAGACGACGCTCAGACATGTGGAGATGATGCTGCCGATGAGATCATGGAGCGTATCGTCAGGTCGGCCACACAGGGTCCAGGAACCAGAACACAGCCCAGAGAGCGCAGGAGGTCCAGGGCCAACCGGAAATCATGTATGGCATAGGACAAGCCTACTAGTTTCTGTAGAGTAGCTGGAGGTTGTCAGAAATTCACCGCTGAGTTCACCAAATACCTCATTTTCAACAGAAAGGGTCTTTAAAGACCAACTCCAACCGTTTGTTTTACTTTTGTAAAATCGCTCCCAGTCGTCTTTTAAAAAAGCACCTTTAGACCACACTACATACGGAAATTCGTTCATCAATCGATCGTCTTGTAACTCCTCGAGCATCGTTGCCAAGGCACTGTGGAAAAAAATTTTGGAATTAGAAGTTGTAGATATTGAATGGCGTGCACGTAGCGAGCTCGCCACTGCTACGGTCTTAGCTATCTGCCACATGATTTGTTGGAATGTTATAAAAAGGGTATCCACGTGTTCGGTAGCTCAAGCTGATTGTAACAATATAACATACGATATGACAAAATTATGGCTGCTGTAAACAAAAACCTGTCGCAAACAAAACTGCTGACTCTGAAAAACAAAAAAAAAGTAGGAATCCACTAATGAAACTGATAAATTTGTTGGGGATATCCAAACAAAGTTTGAAAATGCTTATAGGATGACCACATGACTTATTGCTTGGCAGCCATTTTGTGTCAAAATCTGAGCTTTGGCAATTTTTAAGTACATTTGTTTTGGCTATTTTGACTAAATTTCACACACATGCCGCTAGCTTAAAGTCTACAACGACCCTTGGAGTTATGTTGACCTTTGACCTCGGGAAGAGGGCGCCATCTTGAAATTTTTTAAAAAGCCACTGTTAGGATCAGCTCGTCCTAGGGATATTTATCAATCGTTTTGTAACTTCCTTACTACCTTTTTAATTTGGCTTTTAGTTGGAATTTAGGAACTTACTGATATTTCAGCAATTTTATGTTATTAATTTTTTTAACTTCTTTATTTTTTTTCCCGCTCTTGGTGATTTCTATTTCTTTATTACTTATCTATTTATTTATTTAATAATTCCTTTACCTATGTATTTTGTTACTAATCACTTTTTATACTTTTTTATAACTTTCATGTACTTTTATGTATTTTCCTTTTACATTTTGTTTTAACTCCAGTGTTTTCTTCAGGGGGACCTCCAAATCAGTGACGGTCTTCTTAGTGAACGCTACACTGGGATCCCCCGGATCTGGCTTCTTGCTTTGATCAGGGGGATCCTATGTTAGCGTAAGTGAGGGGTCACTGATGTGGACTGTCTCTAATATATTGTTTACACTCTTAAGGTGCATTCACACCAAACGCGATTCGTGCGGCCAATTTGTGTGGCCCGCTCCTCTGTTATTTGCGTAAACGGTCAAAGGGTTACAATATGTTAAAGAGCGAGTTTTATTTTGCTGTCACCTGCAACAGATCCGGTGTTAAAGGGTTACAAGCAGACTGTAAAAATGTTTTTTGGGGGGAAAGTTTAACTGCATGGTTCTTGGGAAAATTGCTCCCTGTTGTAACCTGCCCTCAGTGGTCATTGAAGGAATTATTTGATTTTTGTCTAAGTGGAGAACAACACACTTCAACACGTGATGCAAAAATGTGAGTTTTTGAATGTGTATTTAGCTCACAGTGTTGAGCCTGGACAAGCGAGAAGGCCTTTGTTCTTCTTCTACTATTTACTTGCGCATGTTCGCCACCTACAGCTGGAAAAGCCTAAATCTGGTAAATCTTGCTCCAGGCTTTTTCTTACACAGCTCTATTCTGATATATCTATTAAAGACGCGGTGTCTTGATTCCGGCCAGGCACAAAACAGCCGTAGAAACTTGTGCAGCAACACATTTTGAATGTGGAAGCATGAAACCTGCGTTTACGTGTTTACGTGGACTTTTGGATGGAAGTGGTTGCTTGAACGTGCGTTGTGGAGTGTGATGTGAACGTAGCTTAATGAAGGACGTTGGGTGTAAACTAGTTTGAACATTCATGAAAAACTGTGAAAGTGTAAACACATAGCTTTCATCATGTAGCAGGAAAAGCTCCCCGTTGAAAGAGGATCTAACCTGTCTGATCTTCTCACAGTGAGACGGACTCTGAAGAACGGCCTCACCCCAGAAGAAGCTCTCGCTTTAGGCCTGACCGATTCTCCAGAGACGTAAACTGCAGCAGAAGACCCGAAGGCGCCTTCGCCTCACTTTAGAGCTGTTAGCCACGAGCTTCTTCAGGTTTTTCACCATCTGCTCATCGTGTTGTAGTGAAGACACGGCCTACAGGAGAACATCTGCGCGTTCACTACAGAACCAAACCCTTTTACACTGCTACATTAGAGAATGCAGGTTTATGCACTAAAATGTTGTGATTTGTGTTACTTCAGATGAATCAGAAGGGATACTTGACCTAAGCTGTGAATTTTTGTAATGAAAAGAGAACTCGGGCAGAAGGAGGGTTTGCTTCTGCTCATCTGAAGAAAGGAGGTTTGGTTGGAAAGTGAAAGGTTTCCTGCCTGATGAGTGCCTTTCCTTCACCAGAGACGGCGCTGAACTGCGTTCCGTGCCTCTCTCTGGTTTTAATCATGACTTTCGTCAGTATTTATTCTCCGAACTCGGGCGTCTTGCACCTTAACTGACATTTGTACTGAAACAAGCAGCTGGTGGAAACAGAAGCATGAAGTTTTGATGTCAGAGAAACTCTGTGTAAAGTGTAAAAACAAGACAAACTTTAAGGGAAAATCTAAATATCTATTGAGGGATTTGTTGAAACCCCTTCGTCAGACTCCAGGTAGGAACTCCTGTTGCTTTCATGTGTGCATTTTTAGTCCAGGTGTGTAATATTTTTGTAGAGACTTGTACATAGAAAGGATGGCTTCTGTGAATTTCATTGTGAACGCTGTGTTTTTGTAAGTGCTGCTCCTGACAGGTTGAGGCAGTGTTGGGACTTCTGCTTTCTATCGTGTGGTCACATGGTACTCTGGAACTGAACCACCCCCTTTCTGCACAGTATAATGTGGGAAATAAATGCCCCCTTCACTTAAAATGCTGTGTTTTCATGTTCTGCAATAAAACACAAGCCTCTGAGTGACAGATGTCTCTCTTTGTCCTGTGGGTAGTGAAGTGGGTGTGAAGGCTGACCCTTGAATCCGTGACCTGAATGACTTCGTCTCGCTTTACTAGCTGCCTCCTGCACGCATTTCTTCACACCTGATGGTGACCCACATCCTACTTCAGTCTGCTTCTGCTCCAGTCCTGTTCTGAGCTGATCGTCTTACTCAACAAGCAGAAACAAGCTGTAGCCTATGAGTGGGACAAAAGGCAGTGATGAAACTCCACTGTTTGTCTCATTATTGAACAGTTACAGTGATCACAGGAAAACAATAAAACTACTACTGCACATGAAACATCTATGGAGATTTCACCTGTCTAATCTAAAACAAATGACAGAAACAGAACATCAGGAAAGGTTTTATTTTTAGATTCAAAACTGTAGCTGTTTCTGTTTATTTATTCGTTTGCTCATTTTAGATGAATAGATTGAGATTCACTTTAGAAAACTCAAATCACATTAAGAAGCAGGAGTGTTGCAGAAAGAGCAGCAGCTGTCAACATCCTTTAGATGCTTTGGGAAAGAAATATTTACCAGGTAAGTACTTATATAGCATTGAAAAACTTTCTCTGACATATCTATAAGATAACAATCTTTTTTATGGTATTTTATTGACTATACCCCTCAGTAAATGACAACAAGGGGAGAAGAAGCAGTTATTTGTTGAAAAAGCCCTCAGATTTGTATTGTGATTGGTTAGAATAAAACCAGAGTCTAGAGCAGCGATCTGATGACAGATGGGGTCCATATATGTCACTGAACCAACGGAAGAAGAGAAGGGACTGCAGTAGTTACAGTAAAGGACTGTCGCAGATACAGGCACAGGTCCATCTCTATCAATTCTGAATAACAGTCAATTCGGCCATTGGGTTTAATTACAGTTTTTTTTTTATTGTTTACACACTAAAATAACAACATCCACACAATTTGCAAACGTCTACTTCAATGAGCAAAACACTTCCTCACATTTGCATTTGAATTCACCTGCTTTCAACCAAAATGGAAGGAGTCAGAACATGAAGAAGAAGAAGTGAGGAAGAAGAGAAAGAAGAGAAGTGGGTAAAGGAGGAGGTCCAGGCAGATGAAGGAGATGGAGGAAAAGGCCTGTAGGTAGAGGACAAAAGGACTTGAAGAGTTGATGGACCACGATGACCAAACTTGACTCAAGATGTTTGTGCAAAATTTTTATTTGTCTACAGAGGTGATTTGTTTTTTTGTTTTCATTTTACTGAGACTGAATATGGAAAGAAAAGAAGCTGACAATGTTCAGTCTGAAAACGCTGAGTTTTCTGCTAACTTAAAACAACCCTGTGAGAGCAAAGAGAATGATGTCATTATTGAACCAGTTTTGAACACGAAATAAAGAAGTAAACAGACTTTGTTGTCTCCAGATATGACACAGTGCCATCAAACACCACCAGGGGGCGCCTGGCGTCCATTGAACTGGATTATAATGCAGTTTCATGTCCCGGCCAGCAGGTGGCAGTGTGTGTGGGCTGGAGCGCTTTAAAAACCGAGGGTGAGCTGGAGTCTGCGCACTTCGGTCCTCCTCTGTGAACAGTTCCAGCTGCGATCATGGCTCGAACCATGACTCTGCTGTGGTGCTCCGGATCCTGCCCCTGCTGGAGGGCCATGATCGTCCTGTAGGAGAAGAAGCTGCAGGGCTACAACCACAAGCTGCTCTCCTTCGACAACATGGAGCACAAATCCCAACAAGTTCTGGACATCAATCCCAGAGGACAGGTGAGGAGCGGGCTTCAGGGAAGCTCACAGCTCAGTTTAGTGAAGCTTTTTGAACCCGCTCCTGGACCTGAAAGGACAGGAGGTGAAGCAAACTTTAGGAGGGGCTTCCAGATAAGTGGACATGAAGGGACCTGCTGCTGGAATGAAGACGCTCAGGATGGTGTTACAAAGGAGGGAGAGGAGGATGAATGTGATGAAGGACAGAGATGTGATGGATGGGGGCAGGATTCTGGTAGGGTTGGTAGTTGAGAATCCCTGAGCTGTAGCTGCAGACCGGTCTGCTCAGAGGTCCCGGACCTTCACTTTGATTCCAGACATCTGGAAACTTTAGCTCAGTTTTTATTTGCAAACTTGATCTTTGAGTTTTCCCCGATCTGATGAAAAGTTCATTCCTCTGAACATCTGTTCAAGACCCACCCGGATGAAAATCCTGTTGTGGATCTTCTTGTGGTGTTGTTTTCATGATGGAAGAACATTCAGCTTCAAACGGTATTTCTGAGCATTTCTTTATTCAAATCCTTGTGAATCAGGAGCAGACGAAAAAAGGCCATTGGGAAGAGCTTGTTGGAAAGGGGAGGAGCACAGGAAGACTGGATCCACTCTGACAAATAGATCCATGAACGTTTTCCTCGTCCAAGCTGGCATCTGGATCAGAACTGCACGGCTGGATGAAGATTGCTCACCATTTTTGCTGTTAGGCTGGGGGTTTGAGGGGCTGGAAGCTCGCAAAGGGATGATGGGATATCACTGGAGGCTTACTTCCGCACCAGTGGTCCCGCTCAAACTCAGAGATGAATTTCTATTGAACTCCTGCTGCTCTGCAGAAACGATGTCTTAGAAAACCAGACAAGTTTTTAGACTTTGGCTAAAAACGGCAGAATCTTAATGAAATGAGCACTGGGACAGATCTATTTCAAAACAGATCAGAAGACGATGGGAGTGGGACTTGAAGAAAGCATTATTTGATGTCAAAGGTGGATTTCTAACGTCCATCTTTGAAGCTGCGGCTTCAGGGAAAGATTTGATTTGAGATGATGCAGCTTCTCTGATCACCTGACTGAGGTTTTTCTTCTAGCTTCCTTCTTTCAAACATGGAGACAACATAGTTAACGATTCCTACGCCATCTGCTTTTATCTGGAGGTAAGACTCCATCTAAATCTCATCACTGTGACCAACAGAACCGCTTTTTTCTCAGTTCTCCTTGTTTTTCTCCCCCAGAGCCAGTTTCAGAACCAGGGGAACCGACTGATCCCAGACGCTGCCGAGGAGCGAGCTCGCATGTACCAGCGCATGTTTGAGGGACAAACTTTCTATGAAAAACTCAGTAAGACCGACAGACAGCTGTTTATTGGAGTCCAAAAGAAAGATTCTGTTATCAGCGCAGGAAGTTTCACCGTCAAAGTTTTGGTTTGGTTGAAACCGTTGAAGATTTGAAAGTGTTTGAAAGGAGATGCAGGAGGACTCCAGTCTCCTTCTAAACCCTCTCTGATCAAAGTGAACCTTTCTGTTGTCATTTGGTGGATAAAGAAGACAAACAATGATGTCTTCTTGGTTTTAGATGACGTCATCTACTATGACTTCTTCATTCCTGAGGAGGAGCGGCACGACTCTGCTCTGAGCAGAAACAAGGAGGCCCTGAAGGCGGAGCTCGGCCTGTGGGAGGGTTACCTGCAGAAGGTCTGTGACCACCACCACACAGCCTTCACGTGCTCTGATGTTTGAAGAACATCACTTTTTTTTAAAGCAGAGTCCAGGCCCTTTCCTGGCTGGGAGCTCCTTCTCTCTGGCAGACGTGGTGGTTTTCCCTACGGTGGCTTATCTTTTCCGATTTGGGTAAGACGGCGACAGAGAGGAGAACTTTCCTCAAATCTGATTGGTGCATGGATGATGACGCCTTTTTCTCCAGGCTGTGTGTGCAGCGTTACCCCAAACTGGGAGAGTACTACGCCCTCCTGAGGGAACGGCCCAGCATCAAGGCCAGCTGGCCTCCTCACTGGCTGGAGAACCCTAAAGGACATGAGGTTCTGAAGGATTTCTGAAGGACACAGACGCCTCCTCCTGACCGCTTGCTCTCCGCCCGGCAGCGTTTGACAAACAAGAAGATCTCGGTGTTAGAGTTTCAGCTTTCCCTGATAAATGCAGCTTGATCTGAAGACTTAGAAGTGTCTGCTTTACTGGAGCTGACACATGTAGAGGTGAATAACAGCAGCGTGTACAGTAGAGAAAGAAATGATGACCCTGAACTGTCAAACTTTATTGCTCTATTAAAAAGATTACAGCAGAAGATGAAAGCCTCTTTCACTCCTGAAGGTGGTCAAAGGTTCAAATGAGATAAGTAGCCGTTTGGACCTGATCAAAGTCGGTGTGATGTTTGAGAGTTCTGCAGAACCCTGCAGACTCCAGCCCGTTTGATGGAGACGCTTTCAGGGCAACACTGACTCAGCGCTTAAAGTCAGATCCCCGAAATTCTAAATCAAAAACATCAGTGTTTGCATTTTTTATGGCAGGAAGAGTCCCTTATTTCCCATAATTCCATGGGGTTGCTCCATTAAATCAGAGCTTGATTATTCATTTGGATTCATGTAAATAAGTAGGAGAAAGTCCTGATTGGATTCTGTCCTCAGTTGTCTTGAGGTTGAGTCACAGACGCTTTGAAAGGCTTCACTGTTATCACACAACGATGACGTAAAGTGTTTTGCTGAGTCATTGGAGTAAAAGCAACAAAATGCTCTAAACAACATCCTTTAAGACCATCGGCCTCACTTACAATATAAGAGGATTTATGTATGTTTCTGAACTGTAAACACTTTAATCATAAATATGTAATCATTGTTGAATGAAAATGTCACTGATGCTGCGATGAACTCAGGACAAAACCCCTTTATGAGAAGATCCGTCCAACATGGCCGCTTCTCACCTTTGACCTCGCACAGTCAAACATTAAACGACAGACTGACTCTCAGGGGTGGATGAGGATCAGTTAATAATGAACAAGATCCATTAACATTTGACTGAAAGTCTTTTCCCTTTGGAGCAGGTTTGTAATAGAAAAAGCAGAACTCTGATGCAACATGCACCACTTTAAACAATCAAACATCCTCACATGAAGCCCTTCATTCAAGTTCCTGTCAAACTAAGACGGTCCTGAGCTGAAAGCATTTGTAGTCTGCTTTTCAGGATCTGGATCAACTACACCAAACCAGATTAACTGTAATCTGTAGTTATTTTTGTAGTTTTATGTTTTGTTTTGTTTATGTTGTGTTTATTGTAAAGCAACCTCAGTAAAAGTAGATTTATAAATGAAAGGAAGGTGTTTTAGACCATTGTTCATTTGCTGATGGAGTTATCAATGATTCTGCTGTTTTAGAAATGTTATTAATAATAAGAGTTACTACCTGATCTGGAAAACTAACTGAGTTAAGAAGTGATTTACTCTAAAGTAACTAGTTACAGGAGAATAAGTAACTTTGTGTTACTGTAAGAAAAAGTTACTGATGTTCAAAGAGTAGGTTTTTCATGAATAAATTGAAATCAGAGTTTACATAACTACACAAAAAGGCTACATGTTTGATTTCATCTAAAATAGCGCGTTCTTAACCTTTAAGCTTTTTAGATTTAGTCTGCCTGGTTTTCCGTGCTTCTTCCTCCTCTTTGCTCTGATTGGCTATCCTGAAACATGACGCTGCCACGAGCCAATCAGAATTGCGGAAAGTGTGTTAGCCCCTCCTGTTTCCTCTTCTGACAGAAAGACAAAGGTTAAATGGAGTTTTGGGTTTGTACACAGTCACGGCAAATATGAAATCTGAATAATGATAGTACATAAAAACAGTAGTTAGAATATGACGTTACAGAGAAACAATACCGTCACTAATGCCGTTACTTCTATATGTAAAGATAAATCCAAAGCGTGGACATCCACAGAGACTTCTCTAGAAACGAAGGTTTCGGCTCCTGGCCGCCAGGGGGCGACATGCTGCTGAGCCTGTCAGACCGTTCTTCCCCTGCTGTGGTCAGAAGCGCTCGCCGCCTCGAAAAGCTGCGATCATGGCTCGAACCATGACTCTGCTGTGGTGCTCCGGATCCTGCCCCTGCTGGAGGGCCATGATCGCCCTGGAGGAGAAGAAGCTGCAGGGCTACAACCACAAGCTGCTCTCCTCCGACAACATGGAGCACAAATCCCAACAAGTTCAGGACATCAATCCCAGAGGACAGGTGAGGAGCGGGCTTCAGGAGCACCAGAGGAGCCCTGCTGCTGCTCCAATGCAGCTCACTACAAGTGATGTTAAAGGGAGGAAAGCAACAACAACACTGTTTGAAAGTTAAACATTGACTTTAGGAATATATCGGTAGTATTTCAAACAGTTTCTATCCTGTTGGTGTTAAATGTTATTTATGTAACATTTTCCTGCCTTTTTTCAAAATCAATGGTTGACTGTATAATCACTGGACAGTTGTACCCGCCTCATGTTCCACACAGGAAGAAGGTCAGAATCCTATAGACTGCTGTAGAGAAATAGACGGGATAACCATCCTCTGAAACCATCTTTTGAAACCTTTTTCTATTCCCCATGTTTTTCCTTATCAACGAGTTCTAAACTGGCCAATCAGATGCCTCAGTAAAAGCGTGCGTTTCCTGCTGGCCCCACCTCCAACGTTGGAAATGTTTGGCAGGTTTTCCTGAACCCGCTTTCAGCATAAGGGGGGGTGGACTTCCAACAAGCTGACTCCTGATTGGCCACAGTAGTTGCCATAGGAATGTTTACTCACTGGGACCAATCACTGCTTTCTAACCTCATCTGGTTCCAAATGGTGGCATTCATGTTTCGGAAAAATTGTGACAAAATTTGACTTCATTTGTTTGGAAGTCAGCTGTTTTCTATTGATGACGTCATACTCACTCCATCCAGTTCTCTTATACAGTCAGTTGTTGCTCTTTAAGAAGCTACAGTCGACTCGTCGTATGTCTTGCTGTCGTACACAGGGACTTTTGTTTCAGCATTGAGTCTCACTCAAGCTATGATGAAAAGTTGGCAGCTCTGTTATTGGGTTATTAAAGTGGTCAAAATAAATATTCAATCCAGTAACCATCACAGCGGCAGAGATCCAAGAAAGAGCTTCAGGTATGAAAAACTAAACAGCACCGGGCCCTTACGTGATCCATGCATACTGGCTTTAGAAACTCACTGCACTCCATGAGCGCCTGGCAGCACAAATGAACCAACTGCTCAGAGATGGGACTCATCCTGAATGACTAACAGAAGGACGGACGATACTGATCCAGAAGGATCCCTCAAAGGGTGCGACTCCCCCTTTACTTGCTTCTCATGGGGGTTTTCTACTAATTTAAAGGAGGACTTTGCTTGTGAACATTATTCTCCTTTCTGTACCGTCATAATAACATGTGGTTGTTGGGTGAGTCCATGCTCTTTCCCTGTTTTGACCTCAACAACACGGATTAATGGAGAAAAATAGTTATCAACATGGAACGCTGTCTATAAGGAAATTCTACCACTTTCATTCATTTATTTTCTAAACCCACTTTTTCCCTTTCGGGGTCACTGGAGCCTAACCCGGTCACTTGTGGGCGAAGGCAGGATACATCCTGGACAGGTCGCCATTGTGTTGCAGGGTCAAACCCATGCACACTCACATCCACTCCTAGGGACAGTTTAGAGTGACCAATGACCTATGAAGCATGTTTTTGGATGGTGGGAGGAAGCCGGAGTCTCTGAAAAAAACCCACACAGGCACGGGGAGAACATGCACACTCCACACAGAAAGGCCCCCCATTGGTGACACTGTTTCAGGTCCCCCAGCCAGGACTTGAACTTTCTTGCTGCGAGCGCTGACCACTGCGCCTGCTTGCAGCCTGTTTTTCATACTACCACTTTTGAGATTCAGATTCTCTTCTTACCTCAGACCACTCCATTTGATGCTGACTCTATTGCTGTCCTCCACTGGTCATCGAGGCTGCATCAGCGTCCATGTTTGTCTTTGATCTTCACCAGTGCTGGATGATATGGCCAAACAGGCGAATCTCCCTGCTTTTACTTTCTTTACCAAAAATGACAAATGACGGAATATATTTAACAAAAACTTTATTATTATTCTAACACTTTCTTTGGAAATAAACCAGTTGAAGTGAATGACATTTCTTTAGAAAACTTAGAGGACATCCTGGAACATGGTTTCTGCATCTATCCAGTAGGTGGCGATGTAGTCAAAATAAAGCTGGTAGATCTATACTAGTTTGTGGCTTCATGTTTGCATTTATTCAAAAGGAAAGTATAAGCAATATTTGTATATATATATATGTGTGTGTATTTGTCTGTATATATATATATATATCTAAGCAACAAAAACAAACAAAGAACATACACCAAATGCCTCAATTTTTTTTTATACTCAACCCGTCCCAGACGTTCTAATAATTCATATTGTCTGAGCATTTGTTTTTTTACTGATTTTTTAAATGTAATAATAGAGTTGGAATCTTTCATTGATTTCTTCAGATTATTCCATTATCTGATACCCTGCACTGAAACACTTTTTTCCTTCATTCTTGTTCTGAATTAGTTAGTTTTAAAAATGTCTTTTTAGGTTGTAATTTCTCTTTCTCGTTTCAAACTCTTTTTGTATGTTATGTGGCAGACTTCCCTAATGTGCTTTATGCATTAGTTTGAAAATGCAGTGATCCAAGTCTTTAAATCTGAATACTGTCAGCTCTATAATAGCGGTGTAGATGGGTCCCTATTGTTACTTCCCGTCAGTGTTGGGTAAGTTACTTCTAAAAAGTAATTGATTACTTTACTTAGTTACTGGATCAAAATTGTAATTAAATTACTTTACTTATTCCTCATTTAAAAAAGTAATTCACTACTCGTTACTCGTTACTTTACTTTTTTTCCGCTCATACAGATTCTCAAGGGATGAACAGCTTCGCACAAACAAGATCCTCTTGTCTTTCATTTAACAGAGCTCCTTTGAAAAATAGATGTTTAATCTCAATAGGAATTATCTGGTTAAATAAAGGTCAATAAAGAAAATAAAAAACTACATTTTTAAAGCAATTACTTTGTGCAAGGTCTGAACATGGTTCAAGACATAACCTGATTCATTTGAATTCAGACAACAGTGTGAAAAATGACACAAAAATAAGTTACTGTTCCAACATATGTGGTCTATGCTACAGCTCAGAGTCTGATGTGGAAAATATTGTTATATTTATATTCATCTCTATCAAATGTGAAACCAAGACAGTTAAAAGCTTCAATGTTCATTCTGGACAACTTTATGTATTCCTGGACAATGAGTTGCATGAGTCTCTCTCTCTCTCTCTCTCTCTGCTCTGTCTTTTGTGCACAGTTATCAGTTCTGCACGGCTGCAGGTCTACCAAACTATGCAACCCCCCCCCCCCCCCCCCCCCCCCCCCCCCCCCCCCCCCCACGGAGCGCAAACTCATGTTGATCAGTGGCGTGAAAGAAAGAAAGAAAGAAAGAAAGAAAGGTTGAATTAATATAGAATAATCGTCTCAGAGTCCCAGGAAGGAGCGGACTCTCGTCTTTCACACCAGAGAGCGGCTTTAGAGTGGTTTCATTCGTAACAAAAACATCAGTTCACGGGGTGGATCTCTGCTGTGCCGCTCACCTGCTGCTCTGCAGAGATGACAGGACTCCTTTCAGGACAGCGTCTCATCTTTGAGTCAGTTTGGAAAGCACCTTGACTGCAGCAATGAGTGCATGTCTGTACTTTGACTGATCCCCGACTCTGCGTGCACATGCGTGAGCGTATGCGCCAGCTACTCCGTTTAGTTTTAAATTAATCTGTGTTTTCGTTTCATGTAACCAAGAGAAAATGTCAGAGCCTACAAAACCTAAGTTACAAAGTAACGAGGGTTTCTATAGTCCAGAAACTGTCATTAATTTGAACTGTAATTCGTTATGTTACTCCATTACTGACAAAAGTTATTCAATTACAGTAATTAGTTACTTTATAATCCGTTATCCCAACACTGATGATGGACATTAACAAGCTTTTTAAGTAGGAAAAATAAAAGCTGCTTCACTCTGTCTGGATCTGACCCGAGGTTCACCAGCTCACTGCTTCCTGTTCGCCACAGTTGGATGTGTTTGCTGAGCGTAAACTGACGTGTGTTTGGACTCAGAACAACGTCATCGCTCAAAGTCAGATCTACATATGAGAGTTGGTATTTAAACCTGACAACAGGAGTCACGTGGTCAGTTTTTCTGGTTCTGATTCAAACAAACTTCCAAAGATCCTCTTTCTTAAAGACCAGGATTAAGAACTCCAGCTTGCAGTAGACGGAGGTGTGAAGCAGCATTTCTAAATCCCGTGTTAACTGAAAGAATTCAAACTGCATCAGGAATGTAGATTCTCCAAGCAGGTTTTTCAGAGAAAACCTGAAATGATTTGTAAAAACTTGCACAGAAAACCTTCAGATAATCTGCCTGAAGGATCTGTAGTTTCCCATTGAAACCCACGGAGCTCGAGGACAAAAGCTCTCTTCAGGTTTAGGGTCAAATTTTCAGAGACGTTTCCAGAAACTTGCAGATTATGGCTGTAAAATCATAAAACAATCATCTGTTTATTGCTGGGGTTGTTCTTGATTGTGTTAAATTAAAAAGGAGCTCTTGATACTATATTTGCTCTATTTAATCTGAATGAAAATACCTTCAGCGGATTTAGCCACTGGGCTGTGAGGAGGAGTGAGATGCTGTTAGTATCGCGAGAATCGACGAGACGTGGGTGGTGAGTGAATTTGGCGGCGCGAAAGTGGTTGAACAAACATTTCCGTCTGCTTTTCTTTTTCCGCCATATAAGTCATAATTACAACAATATTCACTAAACCTCTAAAAAGATTATTAAGTTCTTGACAGCCTGGAGGACCTGGAGAGCTTCATAGACGAGTGTTATAATACCTTCGTCATGGGGAAGACAAACACCACCACTCCTTCCTCCAAACGCGGCCGTCCTGAAGACTCTCCCGGGGCCGCTTCTTCTCCAGGCAGCGGCATCAGTGAAATCCTGGAGTCCATAGATAAAAAGCTCTCCAGCCTTGATTACCGCCTGAACCTGCTGGAGATTCTCCATAAAGAGTTCCAAGGCCTGCGAGAGTCCCTGGAGTTCAGCCAGCAGGAGCTGCAGGAGCTCGCAGCGGAGAACCAGGCCCTCAGAGAGACCGTCCAGACTCTGAGCAGCGACACCGCTCGTCTCTCTGAGGAGAACCGCTCCATCAAGGAAACCCTCCTGGATCTTCAGGCGAGGAGCATGAGGGACAACCTGGTCATCTCTGGGATTCCAGAGGAGGCGGGAGAAGACCCGGAGGCCACGGTGAAGTCCTTCATGGAGGTCCAGCTGAAGCTCCCCAAGGAGGAGGTCCAGAAGATCTCCTTCCATAGAGTGCACCGACTCGGAGGAAGGAGGTCTGATAACCAGCGTCCGAGACCCATAGTGGCTAAATTCGAGCATTACAAACAGAAGGAGCTGGTGAGGAGCCGCGGCCGGGAGCTGAAGGGAACACACTTCAGCGTCAACGACCAGTTCCCGGCGGA
Organism: Adrianichthys oophorus; assembly: GCA_036245035.1. Taxonomy (NCBI): domain Eukaryota; kingdom Metazoa; phylum Chordata; class Actinopteri; order Beloniformes; family Adrianichthyidae; genus Adrianichthys; species Adrianichthys oophorus. Next base: position 1,806,702 of record BSAI01000019.1, read on the forward strand.
GATCCTCCGGCGCAGGAAGATCCTTTTCCCGCTGAGGAGGAAGCACCTCACCGCCGGGTCTCGAGCGGTTGTCTCAGTGGACAAACTCTTCATTGATGGACGGCTCTTTCGGGACCCCGAGATCACCCCGTGGCTGCGCTGAAGACCCTCAGATGCTGCGATCAGAACCTCCATAATGCGCTGATGAAACCGACTAAACTGATTTAAATTAATGGAAAATCAGTCCATCAATCATCCACACCTCCATCTCGTCAAATCAGTTATTTCTCTCCTCTCTCATGTTTATGTTGTTTTGTTGTGTTTGTTTTTTCTTGTTTTTCTTTTCTCTTTTCCTCTTTTTATTCCCCCCCTCTTCCCCCCTCCTCCTCATATTTAAATCAACTAAAGGCAACACATCCCTGGTAAGTACCCATTTACTCATGCACGAGACATGCGCGCGCACGTACACGCGATCCCGCACGCACTCGCCGACATACCGCAAACACCTCACATAGGCTCATATAGGACACATACAACAAGCCACTCACACAGCCAGGAAACATTCACGCGCACAAGCACACAGCGCTCCTCTGCGCATTGGTCAGCGGGCACGCGCACAGTACTCATAGACGCACGCGCATTACTTAGCATAACACTCTCAGTCAGTATAGTCATGTCCAGTCTGAACATCTTTAGCTGGAATGTGCGTGGACTTGGCTCTGGGCCAAAGAGGCTGAAAGTTTTCAACCATCTGAATGATCTAAAAGCAGATCTAGTTTTACTGCAGGAGACCCACTTATCCAGATCAGCTGATCATCTCCTGTGCTGCTCACATTTCCTATTCATCTACTCAGCTAGTTACAACTCCAAACAAAGAGGAGTTGCTGTTTTGATTAATAAAAATATTACATTTACTCATAAGAACACAATTGTTGATCCAGAAGGCAGATTTGTAATTATTAACATATCGGTTCAGAATAAAGATTTCTGTATAGCCAGTATCTATGGTCCCAATGCTGATGAATCCTCCTTCTTTCACAGATTCTTCACCTCACTTTCGGTTCACGCTGACTCCACAATAATTATAGGAGGAGACCTCAACTTGGTCCTTGATCCTGAACTTGACAGACTCAGCACAGCAGGACACCAGCGCACATGGCGTTCTGCAAGTATTTTGAAGCAATACATGGATGAGTTGGGTCTCTGCGACGCTTGGCGCTCATGTCATCCAAACACTAAAGGGTTCACTTTCTTTTCTCCAGTTCACCACTCACAGTCTCGCTTAGACTATTTATTAGTCAGTAATTCTCTTTTAAAAGATATCAAGGATTCCAACATTCATCCAATTATCATTAGTGATCATGCACCAGTTTCTGTAAATATTTCTAGAGATATTCCCACACCTTCTGGCTTAACCTGGAGGTTTAACACTTCTCTGTTAAAAGATCAAGAGTTTATTCAATTCTTTAAAAAAGAGTGGGCAACCTTCTTAGAATTTAATGATACTCCGGATATTTCACCATGTGTTCTTTGGGAAACAGCAAAAGCAGTGATGAGAGGAAAAATTATTTCTTATTCAACAAATAAAAAACACAAAGAGAAAGCAGATTTATTAGAAATAGAAAATAAAATCAAAGATCTAGAGGCCGCTTATGCTGCTTCTGCACAGGAACGCATTCTGGGAGATCTGAAAAATTTAAAGCTTCAGTTAAATGACATCATCAATAAGCAAACACAATTCCAAATACAAAAACTTCGACTCGAAAATTTTGATAACTCAAACAAATCGGGTAAATTTGTAGCTAATCAGCTTAAAATTAATAAAGAAAAATCAACAATTACCTATATTATGGACCACACAGGAACTGTCACTCACAACCCGGTTAAAATCAATAAAACGTTTAAAGATTTTTATAAAAACCTATACACATCACAGGTCAATCCATCAGAGCAAAGTATTAACTCATTTCTTAATAATGTAACTCTACCCAGATTAAATGAGGATCAAAGCTCAAACTTAGACTCTCCGCTCTCATTGGCTGAACTTCATGAAGCTCTGTTGCTGATGCCCAACAACAAAGCTCCAGGGCCTGATGGCTTTCCTGCTGAGTTTTATAATGAATTCTGGGAACAGCTGGCACAAACTTTTTATAAAATGGTTACTTTTATCAAGGAAAGCCAATCACTGCCACCTCACATGAATTCAGCTAACATAATCCTCCTTCTCAGCTCATTTCTGTCTGCTCAGCTGTTGGATAGGACAAGTTAAAAAAAAAAAAAAAAAAAAAACCCTCAGCCTAGTTCTTCATCCAGAACCTCAACTTTGGTCACCTGACCAAACTTCCTCCAGGCAGCAGTGCTTGGACCGTAGAAAGCTTTCCATTTGAGAAAAAAACCCCACAAATATATTCACTGAGTTTTATTTGAAATTGATCCAGCCTTTCCTCCACCAGGTTCATTTAAACCTCACTCCACTCTGCAGGTGGAGAAGAATGTGTAAAACTATTGGGGCATCGATGCATGCCAAAACTCTGCAGGGGAAATCTGTTGATGTCACGCAGAGATGACCATGTTTACTGCTGCTGGACAGACAGATAAGCTGAGGGCGAGAGATCGCGGTGGATGACGCGGTGGTGCGTGCTGAAACTCTCCGGCCTGCTGCAGTAAAGAGGGGTGGTGCCTTTGCATACTTGTTTGACTGACTGAACCTGAAGCCACTTTGACTGCACACACAGGTTTCTCAAATGTCATGTTGTCATGACTTTGCATAAATCAAAACCTCATAATTCTGAGCTGTTTGGTTTTGTTTAACATTGATTGCTGAAGGTGCAGCTGGAGGTCAGCTCAGAACTGCTGCAGTCAGTGCAGGTCCACCCAAACTTAGAAAAAAACAAGTGTTTGTTTAGAAGTAAACACGTTTTTATTAAATAGACTTTAAAAACCTTTTAAAAAAAAGCTTAATCTAAATTGTAATAATCTGTGGTGAGAGATCTGGTTGGTCCAACATTTCAACCTTTACTTACAGAAGATGGTGCAATTATTTTACAGCTGGCAAAGGCCAACCAGAGAAGACGTTACGGTTGAAAATAAGGAGCCAGTCAAGTTTTAAAAACAGCACAAAGACCCGGCATGAAGGTCTGTTTTCTCTGCGCTGCAAACAGAAATATGATCTCGTTTAACAAAAACGGCGTCCCGTGCAAACTCACAGGCAGAGTCGAAGGAAACACTGGGTTAGCTCAGCTGACAGACTCAGGGAGACGCTCTCACAGTTTCTTTGGTCTCCAAGTCACAAGAATGTCAATCAGATCCCTGAAAAGATGAGAATCCCATCTCTGGTTTGACAGATTCCTGTCAGCACAGACGCTGACAGCTGTTCACCAGAACTCTGTTAGGAGTTCAGAACACCAACTGAACCTTCACTGCAGAGCTTTATCATTTCAAAACAGCTCTGGTTGATTTAGTTCTAATGCTAACCCTCGGGAGTTAAGATGAATAAAAAGTGCAGAGTCATCATGACTTTCAACTTTGATGCTCAACACTTTCTTTTTGAAATAAGATGTGTAACTCAAAGCAGAAGGTTTAGGTAAACCGGTTGGACCTCTTTGTCTGTTTTGATTGATGTGCAGATTTTTTATTGATTAATGATAAAGAAGAGGAAGAAGAGGGCCGTCTTTTCATTCCTCCAATCCGGACGCTGTGGGCTGGAGCTTGTTATAAAACCAGACATGTGAGGCCGTCTGCGCTCACTGCTCACTCCCTCCTCCTGAACCTCAGACCGCCGCCGCCGCTGCTGCTGCTCACCCTGCGACTATGGCCAAGGACATGACTCTGCTGTGGGGCTCCGGCTCTCCTCCCTGCTGGAGGGTGCAGATCGCTCTGGAGGAGAAGAACCTGCAGGGCTACAACCAGAAGCTGCTGTCTTTTGAGAAAGGGGAGCACAAATCCAAACAGGTTCTGGAGATCAACCCCAGGGGTCAGGTGAGGTCGTGTCATCTGCCTCATTTCAAAGCGTCGTTGCGTTTTTTACATGTCATTCATTCCTTTTTGTCTGTTTTCCAGCTTCCTGCTTTCAAACACAATAACATAAATGTGAATGAGTCGTACGGCGCCTGCATGTACCTGGAGGTGAGAACATGACCCCTTTGATTCAGCCAACCCCCATCATGGGTGTGTGTGTGTGGTGGTGGTGGTGGTGGGGTGGTATTGTTTGCGTGTTCATCGACATCCTGCAGGCAGAAGGAAACCGGAGCTCCTCGTAACTGTTGTTCTTTTCATGTCTCCCAACAACAGAACCAGTTCAAGTCTCAGGGGAACCAGCTGATCCCTGAGGGCGCCGCCGAGGTCGGCCTGATGTACCAGCGCATCTTTGAGGGACAGACTCTCTTCCAGAAACTGGGTATGCTTTTCTTCTTTTTGGTCTAAAAATTAGATTGTTTTTGGTCTCGCTGAACCACAAAAGCTGTTTTAGCCTCCAGTGTGCTGTCTTTAGGGACAAATGCTGCCCTTAGCAACATTAAACACCAGCCTGGAGCCTTGAAGCTACCGAGAGTTTGTTACTTAGTGTGACTCCTCACAGAGGCCTCCTCACATCATCTCTTTTGAGACCTGCACTTTTCAAAACACATGCAGCTCTGTCAGGAGTTCAGGAAGTTCACAGATCCTGAAGTTGCGACACAGAATGTGGGTTTTGTGTAGGTGGAGAAGAAAAAAGGTCAAATGTTAATCCCACTGAGGATCACCTGAGGAGTTTGCTTGTAGACTTGAAGTCACGCCATGAGAAGGTGGTTTTGCCTCCAACTGTTTGACCTGAACTTGCTCCCACAAGTGTTGTTGCATAATCGCTGGCTGGCGCTGCTGGAGGGAAGTGAAAGGAGGGAGGAATGTTTTCCGATATGTGGAGGGCTTCCTCCCAGGCTGCCTTCTCCTGAACCTCTGTCTTCTTCCAGCTGATGTTCTCTTCTACACCTGGAAAGTCCCAGAGGAGGAGAGACACGACTCAGCTGTAAAGAGAAACACCGAGGCCCTGAAACAGGAAATCCAGACATGGGAGGGATATTTGAAGGTGCGTTCTCATCCCAGACCGTATGAAGCAACTGTATGTGGCTGTAATTCCAGTGTGGCTCCAGGGAAATAGATTTCCATCAGGTTCATTTTGGTTTGTGAGAGCTGGACCATTAGTTTGGTGGTCACTTCCTGTCTAACTCCATCTCCAGCTCTTGAGAGATCTGACAGACAGACTGTTTAAGTTTTCTTTTTTTTAATCAGAAATGTATTTGTGATGAAATGAGACCTTAAACCGTTTTGTGTTAAATGTTTGGTGTTTTAGGGAGCAGGTGGCTACCTGGGAGGGAAGTCCTTTACTCTCGCTGATGTGATTGTTTACCCAGTTGTTGCTTTCTTCTTCCGATTTGGGTAAGTGCACCAAATTATTTATAAAGTTATATACATACGCCAAATATAATATATTAGAAATATTTCTGTTATAATCAGATCATGACCAATTCAGTATGAACCAAAACAAATGTAAAAAAACAAAAACAGAGGCTTTAAAACAAAAGCAACAAACAGAGATGGAGCTCAGAATACTGGCAGCAGAAAAGTGGAACTCCAAATGCTGCGTGTGAAAGTCTCGCCACATCTCCTCTTCTTCCTTCAGAGGAAATGAGAGCACGTACCCAAACCTGGCAGCTTACTACAACAAGCTGAAGACGAGACCCAGCATCAAGAAGACCTGGCCTCTTACCTGGCAGGAGACACCTGGACAGGAAGCGCTGAAGGACCTCTAAGAAGCAAACCATCAACCTGCCCCTGTTGTGATTTCATGTTGAACTACTTCCTGTGTAATTTTCTAGACGTATTTGTCACTGAAACTAGATCTTGTGATGTGAATGTAATAAATGTTAACTGTATGAATTTCTTTGCTTTGGTGTTTTTCCTACTCTGGTGTTTGATTGTCATTTCTGTGTAAACTCTCACACACAGCTGCTCTCTAATCAGGTTTATTCAGTACTTTTCTAACATAAAACTACAAAAACCCAATGAGCGCATAAACCACCACCTTATTGAGAGCCCGAGTCCAGGGCCCGAGTCCAGGGCCTGAGCATGAGTCCAGGGCTTGAGTCCAGGGCCCGAGTCCGGTGCCCGAGTCCAGAGCCTACGCTGTCTGAATGCAGATACCTCTGACAGGAGCTTCTGCGGCAGAATGGTCATCATTCATGAACAAGACTCAGAGGTCCGCTCATAGGACCACAAGTGGCTGGTGCTGTGTGACTTTGGCAGAGGTTGGTTCTGGAGAAGCCATTCTCCCGCAGCAGTGTGGGTGCTGAGTTGTTGACCATGAATGAGGACATTGTTGAGAGGTGAAAGGAACAATTTGAGAGTCTCCTAAATCCCACCATAATACCTTAACCGAGGAAACAAAGGCTGAGCACTCAGCCTTGGGCCAATCCATGACCTGAGCTGGTGGCCATCATAAAAGTTCCCCATGGCAAAGTATCACAATCTGGACCACTTCATGTCTGCAGCTCCATCTGAGCTGAATAATGAATAATGGTGGTGGTCTGTGCCCGACAGGAATTCTTTGAAACCAAGTCTTTCATATATCCGAGTAGAGCTGGGGCAGAAAAACCTGGAGCAACATTCACTAAATTTACCCCACTGACATTTTTGCACCAAGCCTCTTACACCTGTAGGGGGCGCACTTGTAAACAGTAACAAATGAGAAAGAAGAAGAAGCCCCTCCCTACTTGCTCAGTGGGAACACTATGGACTAGATGCACATGCTTTAGCGCAGGTCACATGCTCGGTGTGAATGTAGCTTGAGCGATACGGTGATTACCGGAGGCAGTTTGGGCAATCTGAGGAGGTATTTGGGGGCATCTTCCCCTGCTTCCAGGGAGGCTCCAGATGCTCTGAAAAGATCATACGTCTTGGTTGTCTGAAGAGTCTTTTGGGGTCCAAACTGACAGAATTGCAGCAGGTTGCTGTGGAGAGGGAAGTTGGGGTCTCTCTGCTTAGACTGCGGCTCAGAATCTGTCGATTGTTTGGCGCAGCAAACATGCCGACCACATCCACACGTTTTGTAAAGCTCCAGCCTCACTGCAGTTCTTTGACTCCATCAAATCGGGTCTTCTATCTTCTGTTGCAAATGCTCAGTGTAAAGCAGCAAACATTTGTGTTCTTAATTTGAAGGTTCATTTTCGCCCTGATCAGATTCACAACACATCTTCCAAATCCTCATGCAAATGCCTGCTCTGTGGTGACCAGAGATTAATGGCAACAAGTTACACTGACTTAAGCTTTCAAGAACGTGCACTCTGAAGAGTCGTTTTACTGCAAAAAGACTTCACCAAAATCTGAGCTGAGCAGCTGTGTGCTGAGGAACAATCACCAGCTGTCTTCCTCTGGCACGCAGAGAAGGAAGCACAAACGGATTGGTGAGATGCATTAACACGTGTTAAATGCATCATAGGAGCTCCAAAGAAGCCCATTTGGGGGCAAACCCATCCAACCTGGGGTCCTCCCTTGTGACTGTGTGCATGCTAACACAGACGCTGTCAGTCAGGACTCTGTACTAAAGGATGTGAGATTAGAGCTCCCAGAGGCAAGAGATTTTCTATCTGCCTCTGAGCAAAATTCCCAGATCTCTGCCACACTTTGGCTCCTCCCACAATCTCTAAAACATGAACATTAGAAGCTCACTAAACCCGTAGGGGGCAGCAAAGAGACCATCCATAAATGTGTGATGCAAGGATGGAGCTGCCTGCTCACTCGGGGACATCTGCATCACTTCTAAAAAAATGGGAACAGAATATATTACATATAAATATTCTCTATTATTGATTTGATCACAGTGATAGATTAGTAATTTAAAGAAAAACGTTCTCATTTTAGAGGAAAAAAATACACGAAAAGCCTGAGTCAAAGCTGGCCCTTTGAAAAGGTCACCTTTACATAACTTTATTTCAAAGTAAAAGCTTTAATTAAAATTAAAAGCTACGAAAGAAAACACAAAGAAAGACAAACTCAGTCACAGATCTGGGGACTTCTTATTTTACAGCTCATTTAGGACACACAAGCGTGGACATAATCAACTGAACACAACTGAAACGTACACCTCCAACACACTCTTACCCCCCTGCCTCATGACTGCCAATGGTGCAGTCCACTTCCTGTGGCTTCTAACGTAAACTGGCTCCGCCCTCTGTCATGTGTTTACGTCTGATCAGAAACCATCTGCCTGCAGTGGATGATCATGAGTTCGACCTGATAAGAACGTGGTTACAGTTAGAACAAAAGATCAAATGTCCCACATTTTTGACCAAACAGAAGCTCACCACAGTGCATCCGTTTAGGAACCAGCCCGCATTTTACAAGAGGGCCTGACGCCAGACATGATGACGGCCGGAAAAGGAAATGACCAAACATCATTAGCCAGAAGCGACGCTTCAGACCAGTGTTTACGCTTGAACGCGGTTGACGTCAACCCTCCACTAAGCGATCAATGTGAATCAACTCATTGTGGCGCAGAGAAAAGCGGCTTTGCACCGCTTTAAAACATTCATATTAATAATATGTTGTATTTCGGTAAGAAGCCGCTTTAAAGTCTTGCTTTACCAGCACGAAGCCGCTTTTCTCTGCAGATCAGCTCATTCCTGTTGATGGTGTAAAGAGTTACGGCATGTCAAAGAGGTTTTGGCAGAGACGCCTCAGGTGTTAATGGTTCAAAGCTTAAAACGCCAAAATAAAACCTAACTGCTCGGGTCCCCGGTTATGTTAGCTTTTTCCCATCAAAAACGAGTATTTTAGACCCAAAAGTGCGGCGCTCCTGGAGGGGGTGTGTGATCCGGGTTCCTGACTTCCTTCCGGCTAATGATTTTCAGCCGCCATCTTGTCTGCCACCAGGTCCCCCTCACACTTTAGGAGATGAACTTTGTGATGATCACAGCATTCAGTGCCAATGTTTTCAACTGTGTGTTCGGGCCAGAACACTGCCACAGACATTCCCTTTGTGCAGAGGGGATGTGAAAACGAGGCAGCCGCTCTCCGTGGCTCCCCTTTGGATCAGTCATAGCAGGTGTAGGAGGGCAAGGCTACAGGTTGCTTCTAATGATGCCTTCAGGGCACGGTTAAAGACTCCCAGAGGGACACGTACATGTGCCGTGTTTGTGCCTCCTGATGTATCCACCCTTTAAGGAACTACATGTACAGTTGAATGATGATAATCTGCAGGTGTGTGAAGCTTTGGCACACATTCAATAAGGAAGATTGACCTCGTCACATACAGCTGGGGGCTTTATTTATCACTTCTGATGTCATCACTGGTCTTCACTCTGAACCAATAGCTGAACTGTTTATCTTCTTAGACAATCAAAATCAAATATCTGCCTTTAAATTCAATGAAGTTTGTTTTTCTGCATTCCAGACATTGCGCCGGCACCTTTGACTCACCTCCTTCTGGCCTGTCCGGTTCCTCATCGCGCCGGCCCGCTTTTGCCCGTTCTCCTGGTTCTTCGGTTGGCATAGTTCATCTTACCATCATCAGCGTCTGGGCTCTGGGGGTTCCTTCACTACATCCAAAGTCGTCACTAGCTTGCAAAATGTCTCTGGCCCAGAGCCCAACCACCAAAGAATCTGACTGTCAAATGCCTCACTAACATTAAACTTGATTAAAAACCTTTAATCCCACTCCAGATCGCTCCGTATTGAATTCATTGTTCCATTTCTTTCTTGTCTTTGAAAGTTTTAGAGAATGAGCCTTGTGATCTGTGGTTGGACTCTATTGTTTTACTTTTATTTGATGACTTTCTGGTTCCTTTTGTCCTGAAATCACACCCTGGTGGCGGCTCTGCTTCTGAACACTGGAGCCAACCTTCCACCAGAGTCTGAAAAAACAGCTGATGGGGATTATTTACCCTGTTTGCCTGACGTCGTTCTGGAGTGTGAGACGCAGCAGCAAAAAAAAAAAAATAACACTTAAAGAAGAAGAAAAAACTTTGGGGAGAAAAGTGTGAAGCTTCTGCGTTTTGAGGAGCCCTACAAAAGCATCGGAAAACACGTCTCTGTCTGGGTTCATGACATCATTCAGTCATTTTTTCTGGTGATCTTTACCTTCTCCTCCAGGAGCTGCGTCTGAATGACGGCCGCCTTCAGCGGTACTTTGGGGTGTGGCCCAATGTGATGACTTGTCCTGCATTAGTCAGAAGAGGGAAAATTAAAAACAAGTATAAGGATATCTCCATGCAAATAAGACAAAATACGGAGAACGGTCAGAATCTGCTCCATGTTTGTTTGGGACGGCATACTGGTAAACACACTCACGCATTCTAAGTCACTTATTTCAATCAGGAGGATGTTCTGTTACTCACCAGAGTAGAATAACTGCTGCTGCTGCTGTGCTTCGACTTCGTCACGTTGGAAGCATCACCGGTCCGCCCACTATCACAGGAAAGGTAAAAGATTGGACAGAACATCAAAGTACTGAACAGAGCAAAAGTGACTGACATGTCCATGCTTTACACTGAGCATTTGCAACAGAAGATAGAAGACAAATAAATCCTCACTGAAACGAAGCACCGAAATGAGGAACCAAATGCAGAAACTTCTTTCAGTTCCGGTAGAACTGCATAAGGTTCCTACTTAGAACTGAATTTCGGTGCCCAACCCCACCACTGCATCACAGTTGCCAAACATATGAGCCAAGATTTATTTAAAAAAATCACATGTTAGTTGCTTCTGAGTATGAGTCGAACTCCTGGCCAAAGTATGCAAAAGAACAGGACTGAATCATGCGGTGATCAGCCATGGCCACTGGTTAGAGGAACTCTGTGTGGCGAAACAGCTGGAGACAATCCCAACAGTGAATGATAGCCTATTGTTTTTAGGATTTACCAGTTTATATTTGCTGCCGCTGCTGTCACAGTGACAGTTCTGTCTCCTCGCGTTCATCTCCATGTTTGCATTCATTCAGTCTGTGTTCAAAGTGATTTTTTTCCAGTCCTTTCTGCACCTGCACCCGTGTTGTTTTTCGAGGACAAAGTTTCTGCAGAGCGGCAGGAATTCATCTGAAATTTGCCTCTGGGTTGTGGGCGGAGCAACCTTGCCCTGTTTTGCTGAGAGCCCTCCGTACATCACAAGGAACAGAATTTTTTAGATCTGCTTCTGATTCACAAGGATTTGAATAAAGAAATACTCAGAAAAGCCATTTTCAGCTTCACTGTTTTTATAAGTGTCCTCCATCATCAGAAAAGAAAATGTTAGGAACACCAAAAATGCCATTTTCATTGGAGCGGGTCTGTAAGGAGAAGTAAAGAACGGGCTTGAAAAAGACTTGTAAACGAACAGGATTTGTCAAAGGAAATCAGTTAATGAAATGCAGTTGAAGTGCATCCTGGGAAGCAGAATGACTTTTAAAAAATTAATGTTAATCATTAAGAATCTAATCAGTCATCTTACAGCCAATTGCTGTTAACAGAGGGTCTTTTTGGATATAAACATGTTGGAGTTTGTTTCTAAAAACATTTTTTAAAGAATTAGTTTATCAGAATTGTGAAAATCTGAAGCGTCTAAAAACTGAGTAAAAGCAAAGAAAACTCTTTTTCTAAAAACGTCACCTCTGTCTACAGAGCCTGGTTACATATGGAGGCTAAAGGCCGAACAAAAAGACGTTACATAACTGAGCCAGTGAAACAAATGAGGCGTGCTTAAAAAGTAAATGTGTAAAGTCTGTGAACTGTTTACTGCTCCGTTTGGCTGACAGGAAAGCTAACCCGCACACATTCTGAGGAAATACCCAGAGGACCCGGCAGCCGCAGGAAGACGTCCTCACAGCGCCCACATCCTCCAGGAGCAAAAACTGCAACGCTTTACGATGTGAGATTGTACGCTTCTTCAGAAACTGCCTCTTTTGTTAAACCTTTGTTTACCATAAAGGACTTTTTTCTGAAGCTTTAACAGGCGTAGAATCAAAACCTGTCAAACAAATTCAATAAGAATGTTGACACAGGTGGGAGTTCAAACCCTCTTTCAGAAGTTCAGGCCAGCCACTTGTGCACAGCAACAGTGTTTGTCTTTAAACTGGGATAGGTGGTGCCATGTCCCTTCATTGGGTTTGTTTTTGTGGTGATAAATGAGCAGGAGTGGTCGCTGTCTCTGTGTACAGGGTTGAATAAAAAGTGCTGAGTCATCACCGCAGTTGAGCAAGTGTGCTGTAGGAGGCAAAGCAACGGCAGCATGATTCTGCAGGAAACAAGTCATGTCTGACAACAAGTCATGTGGGGTCTTCTCTTTCTTTTTTGAGTTTGAAATAAAAACTGACAGAAATCTTGAATGCCACCCGAAAATGACGTTTTCTGCTGCTTTTTCTGTAAAAACAGGAGTTTTTCTGTGTTTGACTTAAGCTGCAGGTGGAGAATCAGAAGAGGACTTAACCACAAAGAGTGTTGCAATCTCCCAGATCTCTGCTGAAAACAATGGAAAAAGAGGAAGAAGAGGGCCGTCTTTTCATTCCTCCAATCCGGACGCTGTGGGCTGGAGCTTGTTATAAAACCAGACATGTGAGGCCGTCTGCGCTCACTGCTCACTCCCTCCTCCTGAACCTCAGACCGCCGCCGCCGCTGCTGCTGCTCACCCTGCGACTATGGCCAAGGACATGACTCTGCTGTGGGGCTCCGGCTCTCCTCCCTGCTGGAGGGTGCAGATCGCTCTGGAGGAGAAGAACCTGCAGGGCTACAACCAGAAGCTGCTGTCTTTTGAGAAAGGGGAGCACAAATCCAAACAGGTTCTGGAGATCAACCCCAGGGGTCAGGTGAGGTCGTCGCATGCACGTCTCCTGAATGCATGCACATGAACTGCACTTCTATCCTGTTTGTCATCTTCCAGCTTCCTGCCTTTAAACATGGAAACATCATCCTGAACGAGTCCTACGCCGCCTGCCTGTACCTGGAGGTGAGAACCTCTGACATGCAGCTTTTCTGCAGACTCATGCTGAGCAGGGTTCATGAGCATGAGAGCCAGCTGCTGCTGCAACAACATCCTACAGGCAGAAGGAAACCGGAGCTCCTCGTAACTGTTGTTCTTTTCATGTCTCCCAACAACAGAACCAGTTCAAGTCTCAGGGGACCCAGCTGATCCCTGAGGGCGCCGCCGAGGTCGGCCTGATGTACCAGCGCATCTTTGAGGCGCAGACTCTCGGCCAGAAAATCGGTATGCTTTTCTATCCAAACAGCAAAAAGCTGAGCGTTGACAGACGGATCTAAAGTGGAAGAACTTTGCTCTTTCTCTCAGGTGACATTCTTTACTACAACTGGAAGGTTCCAGAAGGGGAGAGGCACGACTCTGCTGTGCAGAGGAATAAAGAGGCCCTGAAGGCAGAGATGAAAATGTGGGAGGAATACCTGCAGGTAAGGCCGGCCGCAACAGTCACCCTCTCATAACAAAGTCAGAGTTCTTCCGTTTAAAAAGTCCTCACCTTCCCTGGATCGAGCATACGTCCAGAGAAAGCGTGGCATCAAGAGTCTGTACGGTGTGGTTTTGTGGAGATTCTTTATGTCACTTCCTTTCAATCCAACGTGTTTGTTGTGCTTCAGCTGCCAAACACATTTTTACAAATCAGCTGATTTTATAAGCTTTAGTCATTTACATGTTTGTGTATTTATTCAAAAGACCTGATGCAAAGACTCATGGGAAGTTTCCCAGCCAGCATGTAAATGTCCCCCATCATCATCTTCATCATTATTATTATTATTATTATTAAAGAACGGAAACACTTAACCTTATAAATGGCTGCTATGTTTTTGCTTCATTATTGTGCTTCATAAATCCACCAATGTTTTATTTGACCTTTATGATTTCTGAAAAAAACAGGACTTTACGTATAAAGAAAGTGAGAGTCAGAGAAAAGTGTCTTAGTAGAAACAGGAAGACGATTCCACGATCTTCCTCACCGTTTTATTCATGTGAAAGTAGAACCAAAAGGACCTGAAATGAATTTGTTTTCTGAAGTTTGTAGTGAAGCTCATGCTTCAGGAACCCGGCTCCAGCTGATTTCATTTTCAAAGCAGCTTCAAACCGGAAGTTTCCCCATGTTTGAGACACAGTTTAGGAAACAGGTAGAGAGTGTGTTTGCACAACTGTGGTCACAAACCCATGGCATTGTCTTCTGTTCTTGAACCAGTGAAGTCCAGAGAAGCTCTGCAAGCGTCCAGCCCCCGTTTGCTTCTTTGTTTGCTGTTCTTGGTGGGTTTTTCTATGTTTTGAGTTGCAGCGATCAGTTCTTCCTCTTCTTTCAGGGATGTGGCGGTTTCCTGGCTGGAAAGTCTTTTTCTTTGGCCGATGTGATTATTTTTCCTGTTTTTGCTTATTTCTTACGAAACGGGTAAGTTCCCTGAATCACTTTGTTTTATAGTGATTATTTTTGAAAAACGTCTCACCACATCTCCTCTGCTTCCTTCAGAGGGAGTGAGGAGCGTTACCCTAACGTGGCGACTTACTTCAAAAAGCTGAAGGACAGACCCAGCATCAAGAAAACATGGCCTCCCACCTGGAACGACGGACCAGGACAGGAAACGCTGAAGGACATCTGAACGTTTTGCCGTTTCTGCTTCCAGCCACTCTGTGTTTTTGCGTCAAAACCTCGTTGGTTAATAAAAAAAATAAAACAAAAAACCTTGTTGGTCTTTAAATTTAGATTTTGTGCTGTGGACAAAATAAATGTGAACATGTAAGCGTGCTCATTTGTCTTTCAGAAAACACTAAAGGGGGCTGTTTTTTCATGTCTGATGGGTTCCACATGCTGCCAACAACAATTTCCTCGTATGTTTTCGTTTTACGGTGAAGGCTGACTAAAGTCAGTTTGAGTTTGTTTTTTGTGGAAAGAGGTTTTTTAACAAAGAGTAACTTTAGGCTTCAGCTGGACTTCACGCTTGTTGTAGTTTTGTAAATCTTTGTAAAAGTGTTGCATTCTAGCAAAATGTTTTTTGCAGTTTGTCCAGACAGACGCATGTGATGGTTTTAAATGGTGGAACAGGAACATTTGTCTCCTTCACGCCTGAATACATTTCCAACTATGAAAAAAACAGGTTTTTTTTCATGTAGATGCTAAACGAAGATCATTTTGGAACTTAAATGGTTTGAAGCATATTTGAATCAACAGGTGTCAAGGGGTTCATCTTTGAGCCAAATTAGAGAGAAAGGGAAGGACACATTTTTATCCTTCAAGAACCTCTTTAGTTAAAAAAGGCACAAAAACCCATTTAATACAGATGACCTGAACATTTGAATAGTTTCAAAGTAAAATGTAGAAGCATCGCTGGAGAAACCAGCAGAGAACGACTGACAGCGATTTTTTTATTTATGAAGTGTCCAAACAAAGAACAATACACTTCCCTTCCACAAGATGTCAGCCTTCTCCGTTCAGCTCCCGCGGTTCTGGTCCTCAGAGGAGTTGGAGCTGAACATGCAGATCCAGAAACTTTGGCCACATTAATCCACGCACAAGCCGAAATTCAAACTAATTTTATTTCTATAGTATCTTTCCGGTAAAAAACAGCTCAAGACTCAAGATTCCATACACTTTATTAATCTCAAAGGACATATTTTGGACAATACATACATATGGGCCGGTGGTGGGCAGCATCTACATAATGATTTCACATAGACAGAAAGGTCCACACACGAGCTCCCACATGACCAGCCTTATGGCTGCCGTAGCGTCCTCGCACAGCGCTCTCTGGCACAGTCAAGCAGGATCAAGAAAAGAGAGTCACCAGACATTTGACATTTGGGTAAAGGGTCTTAGGTTTCCATGACAACTGGCTCTGCTTATCACAGCTTCAGAGGATTTGTTTTGGTTGGCTCAAGGGAGAGTGTCCTTGGCTTGGGGAGCGTCTGATTAGAGATGATTGTTTACTCACAGTCAGCCAGAACTTCTGTCTGCCTGCTGAATGTCCAGGCTGCATGTGGCGGGAAATCCACTGATCTTGGGTCAATTTTCCAGGTTTCCTCCAAGTCGAGCTGTAACTCGGTCCAAGCTGGTTTCCATTCTTCCCAGTTAGACCTCCATATGATACAGGCGGGAAAGCCATGCATCCACTGGACTCCAAGCCCTGCAGTTTATCAGTTTGAATTTTTACGGCTCCAAGTGTCCCATCGCAAAGCACTCCCAGCCCGCCTGTGGCTGTAAGATGCTTCGTCAGGTTCCGATACATCCAATCAGCATTCCAGTCAGCAGAAAGCCGGTGATCAGTAATCCAATGATCTAAACCTCTTCTGCGCCCCACGGGTCATTTACATGTCTGTCCGCAAACGTCCCTCCTGGGCAAGTGGGGTCCGCTGTCCCAGTTTTCATGGCCGAAAAGATTTTGTCAATCGCATTTGGAGCCCAACTGATCAGATCCATTTTCAAGTGTCCATCAGATCCAGCTCAGAGTACTGTTCATAAAACACCATTCCCCACACATGCAATACATAATAAAATAAATCCCTCAATGATAAACACAGAAACAAACATAAAATACAGATGATAATAAAACCAGCCAAAGAGTATCCTAAAACGTTCCCTCATAAAAAAAAGACTCAGAGAGACTCACTCTGAGTAGGTGTCTTTGTGGGGCTCTTCAAAATAAAAGCACTGGATTTCGGGGGGGGGGGGCTCAATCCGCGTCACACATCATTCTGTCACACACATGGGCTAGCGATCCGCTCAGAGACACAAGTCTGCCCGACATCAGCACAACTTCCTTTTTTACTACATCTCCCATGATGCACTGGGTTAAAGTGACAGCATCTCTGACTGCGCTGCTGTTAACAGTCATGAAGGACAACAAACACAAACATCTGTTCTTACAGTTTGCAAATTTTCTTAATGAAAGCAGGAAAACTGTTTAGTTCTCCTTCAAGGTTTGTGTTGGAGAACAAAGGAATTCCAGTCAGAGATTCCAGCATTTGGTCCCAGTCATTGTTATGAGCAGACTGAGGCAGATGGATCCATTTGCAGCGCGTTTATTGAGAGCGAGAAGGGAAAACAGGGAAGAGCAAGGTGCTGGGCAGGCTAGGGCCGAGGCAGCAAAAGGAGGCAGGCTTCAGATCAGATCAGAGGCTCGGCTGAGTGTGACCAGAGAAACACATGGCTTAGTTCATACAAGACTTCACAAGGAGTCTGACTGAGGCTGCAGCATATATAGAGACTCTATAGAGAGAGACAGGTGTGTGATGACTGATTAAACCAGCTGGGAAACATCCGGGTATTGAGGCTAAGGCCTGATGGGAACTGTAGTAAGGGAACCAGGAAGTGGTCCGTATTCAGGTGACAGCTCCCGCTGATGACCAGAGGGGGAGGCCGATTCCTGACAGAGCCCCCACCAACCTGTCATTTAAGCTCCTTGTTGGCTAAACACACCTGATCCAGGTAATCAGCTGCAGATTCAGCAGGGTGTCTGGAAAACCAGCAGGAGGCCGGCCCTCAAGACCTGGAGTTCAACAGCCCTGCACTATCACCTCACACAGACTTGAGTACTTTTACTGTATTCATTCATTTTCCAATCCGCTTTATCCCTTTCGGGGTCACGGGGTCGCCGGAGCCTAACCCAGCTACTCATGGGCGAAGGCAGGGTACACCCCTGGACTGGTCGCCAGTCTGTCGCAGGGGCCACAATCACACACCCATGCACACTCACATTCACACCTAGGGACAATTTACAGTGACCAATTAACCTATGAAGCATGTTTTTGGACGGTGGGAGGAAGCCAGAGTACCCGGAGAAAACCCACGCATGCACGGGGAGAACATGCAAACTCCAGCCAGGACTTGAACCGGGAACCTTCTTGCTGTGAGGCAGGAGCGCTAACCACTGTGCCACCGTGCAGCCACTTTTACTGTATAGTTTTCCAAATAATAGTTCTTAAACTTTGCATTTTTTTAATCGAACATAATTTTATAAATTATATAAATGTATCAAATTCAAAGTTGGAAACCAATTCAGTATTGGATGACGCTCCGCTCAATTGACTGCTGAACCATTTCTTGCTGATACAGGAGCTGTGAACGCACAGATGAGCGCGTTGTGCGCATTTTGAGGGACAAAGAACGGTCACAAACAGAGATTCTGGTCAGTCAATGTTCTTCTGAGCTGTTCTTTATTTATTGGAGCGGTGGAATTCTCTAGAACAAACTGAAAGGTGATTAGAAAGTGATCTGAGAGTATGGGGTTATGAGGGAGCAAACTCAGCTGATCTCTATACCATGAGTTAAAACAAGGTCCAGG
>BSAI01000019.1:1924940-1975691 GCA_036245035.1 Adrianichthys oophorus
TTGTAGATAATGAAATGAGTGATTTCTACCTGTAGTCATGAGTTGATAAAACATTTTTAAAAATCTATCCAGCCACCAAGTTGAATCACCACACTCTTCTCCTTTCTCTGGAGTTGCCGATCTCAAAACAGAATTTGTACTTTTGTTATTATTAATTTTAGTTGTGCTTTAAGTTTATTAGGAATTTTTTAATGTAAATTGCATTATTATTATTATTATTCTAAGGTGTGGCTAGATAAGCAGTAGGTCTGTAGTTATGGAAGTAAACGTGACTCATATTTGAAGTGTGATTAATGACAAAGGATCTTCTAATAAAACAACCTGCACTTATTGATTTTCTAATCTGATTAAAGTAAATGATCTTTCAGACATAAATGATTTTTTGTTGCCTCTTTTTATACTTGATCTGAAGAAACGACTTTTCTGATGAAAACAATCAGAATTTACTTGATTTTTAGTGATTGTAAATTTTTCATTTATTTTTTATTTATTTTTTTTTCTATTATTATCATTTTTGATTTATTCATATCACTGATTCTTTTGACAAAACTATTCTGTAAAAGAAGAAAAGAGAAAAAAACAAATTGTTTTTGATCATTATTCTCTATTATTATTTTTGCATATGCTCCAATCAAGTCTTAAATAGTGTTGTACTTACATGCAAAGCAGTTTGACTTATTATAACTCAAGGATGTTTAATAACCTTTTTTACTGTCAGTACAGTATAAATACCTGATTATTAGTTACGATCCAGTTGATATCTAATGTAAAGTAAATGGTATGGTCGAGTCGGGGTGGGATTATATACGTTCGCTTCCTCCCACTCCCTTTCAACAGTCAATCTTCTGATGTTTAGTTGTCCTAAATCATGACTATTGATGCAAATCTTTGTTGTTGTTGATTGTGTTACACATGTCTTATATATCCTGTCTGCTTGAAATAAACCATTTCATTCATTCATTCAAAATAAAAGTCAATTGCAGAAATGCTTTTTCATTTTCACAATAAAGCTGCATCAGGTGACATCAGGTGAAAATAAAATGACAACTCAATTCTCCAAACGGCTTTTTCTTCTTCTTCACATTCTCCTTCATTTGTAGTGTTTCAATAATTGCAATCAAGATGGCGTACAAACCTCAATTGAGCAAGGGAAACCAATGTTCAGCTCCTGAGAAGTGAACGGTTGCTGTGTTTACACTAGATCAAATGTAGACATGTTTGTTCAGCCGACTCTTAATATTTCTATTAATGGAAGGAAAACTTTCAAACTTTAAACTAATATCCCGAGCTGGCACAGTGGATTTATCTCAATATGAATTACACATTGAATAAAAATCTGTGGACTGTTATTACTTTTATTACTATGAAGGAGGAAAAAAACCCACAAAGACGAGAGGCGCCAAACTGCAGATGAAACTGACATTAAACACGTGTGCATCTTGATTCATTTCAATGCTGCACTTGAAGATATCCTGGACAGAACTCAATGGGACTCAATCATGGTCGTCTTCTGATCTGCTGGAAAACAAAGCTTCAGGAGGTCTTTCCAGACATTTGACATCTCCTTCTGGAACACCTTGTTAAGTGTTCATAAATATTTAATTTATGACATAAAACTCAAGAACCATCCGGCTGCAACATTGATATCAGGTTCAAACAGGTCACATGAAAACATTCAAGTATTTGTTTAGTTGGATTTTCAACAGCATCAAGAGTACATGGTGCAAACAAAAGATTGTAAAAGCTCGTGTTTGCAGGAGTGCTGGTATACATGACAGTGCAGCTGTTTTCAGGTGTGCTGATGTCCCTGCAGATCCTCAGCGTGATGATGCGTCTGCTTTGGCTGAGCCTGCTGCCTCGCTACAGCTTTGCCCTTTCAGCAGGTAACTGCGTTTTGTCGTGGCTCAGTCTGTGCTCAGCGTTTTTAACTTTGGTTTCCCCGATTCCCCCTAAGGATGCAACACGCAGCTTCTGGAGAACATGGACCTTCCAGGACCAGATGTTGCAACACTTCAGTCCCCTGATGTGGAGCACTGCCAGCTGCTGTGCACGCAGCACCCCTCATGCCTCTTCTTCACTTTCCTTCGATCCGATTGGAACAAAGACGGGTAGCACAGAAATAGACAGAAGAAGGATGTTTTGTCTGCAAAAACAACGGCAATTCTTTAAAAACAAACCCCTAAACTTTTGTTTCTTTAAACCTTACAGTCTCATTGACTTTCCATAAGTAAAGTCATTTGATAGAATAGAAGTGAAGGAGATGTTACCTCTCTCATCTTTTAGGACCTTCAACTGCTACCTCAGATCGATTTCCTCCAGCTCACCCAATCCTCTCCTGGGCATCACTTCTGGCTTTTCTCTCAAACCCTGCAATCCAAACCCGCGTAGGTCTACGACCATCACAACCGTGAGATCCTCCAAACTTTCACAAGATTTGAACCTTGTGTTTCTACTCCCAGAACCGTGTCTGTCTCAGGTGTACCAGAGCGTGGACTTTAGAAGATGCACATCTTTATTGATGTTTCAATGACCATGTCCTGCAGCAGCAGTGCTAGACTGAAGGACCAGGTTGTTTTCACAACTCTTCTCTCTTACTGCACCTTTATGCAAAAATGTTGCCCCCGTTACAAACTCAAGAACTCACCAAAGGTTGCACACACCTTGTACCATGGTGAAAATGAGTTCTGGGCTTTGTGACCCCCCCCCCCAAATATGTGTGTATGTGTTTTTATATATATATTTGTATATGTATATATATATATATATATATATATGATGTCACAGCAGAAGAAATCGTCAAAAGAATGAATGAAGCCAAAATCTCCAAAGGAGGTTAAAAAAGTTTCAAAATCAAAAAATGTCTAAATCCACAAACAAAACCAAAACACGTGTCAGAGAAAGGAAAATTATCTCAGTGTCACTTTTTCACAAAGTGTTTGAATAAAATCACCTTTAAAATGTTCCATTTCAGTTAAACAAATGTCCCACGTTTTAATATAAAAAACTCTATTCTCGTCACAAGGCAGCTCTTGTCATGCTGTCAAACATCAAACTTTCCTCAGCAGGTAATGTTTCAAGGATCTTTGTTGTCATTTCAACACAAGGTGGAAGGAATTTAGTGTCTCTGGCCCCAGGCCAGCCTATGACAGAACAACAAACAGAAAAACACAATAAAAATGAAACTACAAAAAATACAAAATGGAAAATGCCTGCAGAAACAACAGTATACACACTGTGTAAAATGATAAAGGCTGATATGTTTGTCAATGGCCGTCAGATGTAAATAAGCCTTTGTAACATGAAAACTTCCAAATGTTGGTCAACCATGTACCTGTGCTTCTTCTTCAGGTATCGATGTTACCTGAAATATACCTGGAATGTACCCAGGATTCCGATTATAGAGAGAACGACTGGTGTTACATCGGGATTTTCCCAAAACACGAGTATATCTCAACATGTTAAAGAAGGTAAACACTGAAACTGAAGGATCAGAGCTGTGAGGGAGCTCGAAATGAGCCTTTCTTCACTTCGTCTCACACAGCCTGCCAAAGCTCCTTCTTCATATTCACCGACATCCCCGGATATGACCTGGAGATGGTGAAGGCAGTTTCGTTGGAGCACTGTCAGGTGATGTGCTCGGCTCACCCTTAGTGCACATACTTCTCCTTCCACAGGTGCAGACATGAGTATCTCACCTTCACAACACTTTACATGAATATTTGATCCTGTTTTTGTCATGAAATCTGCATTTTCCTTCTGTTGTTTCAGTGATGAATTTAACTGCTATTTGAAGAACAACCAAAACAGCATGGTGACTGAAAATATAGTTGGATTTGTGTCAGGAATCCCAGCACGATTCTGTCAGCAGGATGACTGTACGTAGAGCTCATTGCAGACAAAATGCTGCTGTCAGGCTCCTCATTGGCTCCTCAGAGGGGATGCTGGGTAATTTCAGGGTTTGACTGTTGAAGACCTCCCCGCTCTGGTCCGGTCTCCGCGGCGAACGTGAACTCACAGAGCGGAGATGGTTGAATTAAACAGTTCATCTCTGCAGCCCCGCCCCCGACAGCGCCTCAGACACGGGGCTCTCTCCCGACCGCTGGTCACCAGTCACGGGGACAGCAGGTGCCGCTGCCCGCTGGACCATTCTATAAAGTCACAGATCGAACGTGCCGGTGGGCTGATCAACCATCTCCGCTCTGTGGGTTCACGTTCGCCGCGGAGAACCTCCGCCGTGAGACCAGACCAGAGCGGGGACGGTTACCTGCTCGGGAGAGAGCCCCGTGTCTGAGACGCTGTCGGGGGCGGGGCCGCAGAGATGAACTGTTTGATTCTGGAAAATATTTTTATTTTTAAAGGACAAGTGTTATAAAAACCCATATTCAGACTTTTTTATATTAATTAGCCGGCACATCTGTTTTAGAAAGCTGGAAAATGTCAAGTTTCACCAGATATTATTCACCGTCTAAGTTCAGAGCGACTGATCAGAAAACTCTGATGACCCAGCATTCCAGTAGCATTTAAACGCATCACTGACGCACGAATCTGGGAGACGTGAAAAGAGTCTCATATCAGATTCGTGTGTAAATGTGGTTTTGTGTGCGTAACAAGTGATTTATGCATATTTTTAAAAGATTTGTGCGTGTAGTTAGTTTCAAGCTGTCGTAATTTGAAGTTGTGCACGTGTACATTGTACTTTGTATTTTTTTATATTTTGTAATTTTTGAACTCATGCACAAAATGTTTTTTATGAGTTACAAATCAAGAATTACGCACGCACAAATCTAAAGTTATGCACGAATCAAAATTATTCACGCACAAATCAAAATTAGGCACGCACAAATCGGACTGAGTAATTTATCTCCATACCCAACAGTCACAAGAAATAGTGGCACTTCTGTAGTCTTACTTTTGCAGGAGTAAAACCTAGTCCTCAAAGAAATGACTTGATTCTTAGCAAATAAAAGATAACTGTTCAGAAGAAGACTTTAAAATGAACTACTCATTTATTGCGTTAAACTTTTGAATGATGGATGGGTAAATTCTTCTTTTTTAAGTTTGTAAAAGAAATGAATAAAAAAGAAACACTCCTTTATTTCTGAAGCAAATCTTATCACAATGTGACATAGAAACTGAACTGAAAATGTAAAGAGATGATCAGAGGTCAGTAGAAGTGAGTCAGAGAGGGAAGGAAAAGTAAAACGTCATCTTCTGTTTTTCTGTGTTAAATGAAGGGAAACTGGACTGAACTTTGTCACCTGTCAGAAAAACCAAACAATTACTTTTGAAGTGAATGCTTTGATAGTTTGAAGAACTTAGAGCAAAGAAAAGGGACTCCTTGCAGAGATCTAGATGACAGGTCTGAAACCTTTAACTCTTAAAGAACCCTTCGGGTGGATTTCTCACCAACCCAGTTTGCCTTACTCTTTTACTTTACTGAAGTTTGACTTTAGCTGTTTTTTTGAAACCTGAAAATCTTTTATTTTTCTTTAAGCAGAGAGCCACAGTGGAGGGGTAAAGGTTTCAGACCCCCGACCTAAATGTTCAAAATGAAAGTTCTGGTGTCTTTGCTGTGAAACATGACTGCTGCTCTGTAAGGAGCATCCATCTGTGAAAGATAAACGCTGGCTTTGCTTCACACACAGACTGGCTGAAGAAGCTCTACATGGAAACAGGCTTCAGGGGCTCGGACATGGGTTTTGAACTGATGGATGACGCAGAGCAGTGTCAGAAGAAGTGCACGGCCAATCCCAACTGCCAGTTCTTCGCCTACGCCCACTCCACATTCAGGGACCCTGAATATCAGTACGTTTTTCATGAAAACTGCTTTTTCTGAAACATTTCTGCTCCATTTTTATAGAAAAATATTGGCTTAATCACAGCAGATCTTAGTGCTTGTCATTGATGCTGCCGATGTTGTCTTCCAGTCACCGCTACTATTTTAAGAGGGTCATTACTGTTCCGGCTCCTCCCAAAGTTTTAAAGAGGAGCAGCACAGTGTCCGGCTTCACCCTGAAGGACTGTGAACAAATCTGACTAAAGGAGAAAAGATGAAGAAAGTCAGTGAGCAGAAACATGCATCCTTTCTCACAGAAAAAAGAAGTCGATTCCTTCTTTGAGTATTTTGCGAGTCAGAAATAAAAAGAGGGATCACTGAGTCTCGTCTTAGAGATTTTTTCAGTGATCATTTCAGCATCAGAGACATGCAGAAATGAAGGGAATCTAAGCATCTGAAAACAAAAAAACAAGAAAAAACAATCAACCAAAAAGTGACACACTCGTATAGTTCTGGTGGTTTAATGCTGAGAGGTCCAGGGTGGCCACTGAAGGGCTATTTAACCCAAAGGTTCTGGTTAAATCGTTAAAATTCAGCTGCTATGGCCTCAGGGTTATTGACATGGAACTTGGAAGCTTGGGTTGCTGATTGAAGTTCTTGGACAGAAGCCCAACAGTGTTTGGCCCTTTGACCTCTACTGAAGGTCTTTGCACTTTAGTCTGACCAAAGTCTCTGCAGCCTCCGAGGAAACTCTGCAAATGTAAAAAAGAGCATCTTTAACCCCTTTGTCTCTAATTTGCAATGTACCATTTAAATTGGGGCTCTGCTTAACTTAGCATCACCTTGAAAGGAAAAAAAAACGCAAGAATATTTATTGCACCATTCGAAATAAATTCAGACACGAAAGGGTTTAAAATAATCAAATAAAACTCAAATGGAAAAGGTAAGATTTTAAATTCTATCCAATGACTGAAGTGTAAACAGTCGGTCGATTTCAAGACATGAAAAAGGACAAATACACATAAACACCAAACAGTAAAACACAAAAAAAGTTCTGGCTTAAAACTAACTGAACAACCTAAAAATAATGAAAAGGAACCAAAAAAAAAAGTTTTAAAAACTGAAAAAATAAATAAAACAACCTATGGCTTTTCAAGCAGTTAGCTAAATCAGTCTTTAGCTATGTAGCACTTTTCATACAAAGTGTTCTTCTTCTTCTTCTGTGCTAATTAAAAAAAGCTTAAACTACACCTTTTCTCACAAAAGACACAGAAAAACTAAACAGGTGAATCAGAACCAAAAGTAAACAAATTCATCTTTTGTTTACTTTGGTTTTTTTAAAGGGGACAGTGCATTTTAAAAAAGCACAAGATTAAATATGGTTGAAAAACGAGCCAAAGGCTTGTTTTTCTCTGTAGGCCTCTGGCCATGATGTTAAAGAGTGTTCCAATCAGTGTCATGTAAGTCAAACAGACAAACCTCTGCTTGGAGCTCGTTTTTCCTCCTTGTCTCTCCTTTTTCCATTAAAGCTGTCCCTGAGGGCTTATTTTGCTGCTTTTTCATCCTTAAAGGTTTAAAGAAGCACAAACAGCGGCAACACCCCCCTCCACCCAACCCCACCTAGCTTGGACAGCGGCAGGCTACGTGGGACGCCGCACAGGACAAAGTTATTAACTATGTTAACATTTTCAGTTATTTTATTTGTTTTTTAATCATTCATTTTTTTTAATTTTACATAAAATGAGTGGCCTGTCAAACTGTTTCAAAAATAAAATAATAAAAAAACCCAATAATGATTAAGACTTGGTGCTTCCTCCAGCAGATGGCGCCCCAGGCACTCGCCTTTGTTGCCAATGCCCAGGGCCAGCCCTGTGTCTGTGCCAAGAATGTGGCTTGGAAAGATGATTTTTGTTTTCTTTCTTTAGACTTATGTTTCTATCAGGGCTTAAACTGCAAGAGAGAAGCAAGAGAGAAAAGTATGAGGGGTTTTACAGCCTCAAAACATCTATAAACATTTTTAAAAGTAAAGTTTAATACTTCACAGATTGTATTTATTGCAGGTCATCTTTAGAGAAAAACTCCCACCATAAACAAGAGACACCGTATTTGCAAAGTCCTGCCTCTTGCAGTTGTGTGATAAGTACCAAGTACAGACCAGCTGTTTGGGATCATTTGAAGCTTCTTGAGGAGACATTTTGTAATAACACAACATCAGTGTGGAGACAATTGAAAACAAAACATTCTGATGTTTTATCCAGCCAGAGCTAAAAAAATTATGGTTTGTACATTTAATTGTACACAAAGTCATTGATCATTTGTTTGTCCTCAATACATTGTTTAAACTAATCATTTAGCATGTT
The DNA here is from genome assembly GCA_036245035.1 of Adrianichthys oophorus. Lineage (NCBI taxonomy): Eukaryota > Metazoa > Chordata > Actinopteri > Beloniformes > Adrianichthyidae > Adrianichthys > Adrianichthys oophorus. Next base: position 1,933,077 of record BSAI01000019.1, read on the forward strand.
TATATTGTCATTCAGTTGCAATTATCTGTAATATTTAGATTACAATGTTTAAAAGCAGGTAAGCGTTCCACTTCACTCAATGCTTCTTCATCTTCATATGAATAAAGTTTGGTTAGAATCAAATGTCCTTTCATACAAAACTTACACTAGGAATTCGAAAAAGAAAGAAATAAAAACGTACCTCCGTTTGCTGGTCCACCATGACACCCTCAGCAATTGGCAGGATCTGGCAGCGCTGATGCTCTGACGTGACGTCAGACTCGGAGTCATTCGGTAGCCAACGAGCTACTGAATTGGCATGCCGCTAGTTTGACGTGTTTGACAGGTTTTAGAATCGCAACTGCAAAAAAGAAAAGCGCAACTCAAAACGATTCGCGGATCTGAGGTTTGGACGAGCAATATTAATGCGCTATTTTGACACCATACTATCCAGTTCTGATCCAGATTCCAGCTTAGATGAGGAAAACAAGGATCTGTGTGTCTGAGAGTGGATGCATCAGAATGGTGCGGAGCAGGGAGTTTGTGGCTGACTGTAGTTTGTACAAAACAACTACAAGCTTTTTCCGACAGCATTTTTTCGTCTGCTCCTCATTCACCACATTTTGAATAAAAAAACACTCCAAGCAGGTAAATCTGAATGTTCTTCATGTCCTCCATCGTCAGAAAAATGCTACAACATGTTGAAGACATCAGAAACCCCATCTTCATTGAAATGGGTCATGTTCAGCACTTTGAAAACACTTTTTAGCCATTCGATGACGCTGTGGTGAGGTGTTTTGAACTTCCACAAGATCAAAGCTTTTCATGTAGCAATTGTTCCAAAATATTCGATTTCTCAACTGTTCCATTTTTACCATCACTAAGACCTGAGGAATAAATGTCTGATCAGACCACCTAACAAACATTTGGGAAACTAACAACATTCAACAAGAACTACAGAAAAGACGAAACACAAAACTTTGTCTCTCAGTAAACAAATAAGATTAGCAAATAAGTAACAACCAACAGAAGTGCAGCTAACAAATATTACGCAAATAAGTTCATTTTTTCTCTCCTTGGAGACGTGTAGATGGCGAGTAGATGGCGCCTGCCCAGTTGCCTGACTGGTGTATTTTAGGGGTGTGCTGGCTCATTGCCGCTTTTGTTTAGAAGGATTTCGGTGGCTCTACAGACAGTCAGACAAAGAGAAAAGAATAAAATGTAAACGTTAATCCTGATCCACGCCCCAGACTGGGTGGTGGTGATAATGCACCACAAAGCTGTTTGCCAACTGTCAATGAACAACAGAAGAAGACTTTCTCTTTTGGCCAGGTCTCACAGCACTGCTCCAGGAGCAGAACCTCAGCAGCCACACCGGCAGCGACCAGCATCATCCTCAGCACTGGCAACACAGAAACAGGTGATATTAATGAAACAAATGGAATTGAATAGACTGAACGAAAATATCAAAGTGTATGTGCTACAAATTCACACTAAAAACACAGACTGTGTGCATTTATTTCAGCATAAAAAGTCTGAAAGTGTAAAGTTATTTAACAGGAATAAAAAGGAAATGTGCAGGGCATTAGGGTTTACCCCTTAAAGTGGAGGATGTAGCAGTGTAGGCTATGCTGTAGACATTCCTTCATCTGGAAAGAAAGTATTTTTGTGAGGAATCATTAAAATCAACCCTGTATTTCTACTGTTTTTCCTCTTAAACTAGAACAGAAGTTTGGCCTGTTTCTGTGGTTACATCACGTTATTGATCAACAAGAGAAAATCAACAGTAGATGGTGCAAACCAATATTGCAAAACTGGAAGCTGGTGTTTGCAAAAGTGCTGCTATAAATGCATCTGTCTTTCAGGAATCCTATCGTTCCTGCAGAGTCAGCCCTTCAGCATGATAACCACTCTGCTTTGACTGAGCCTGCTGCCTCTCTGCAACTTTGCCTCCAAAGTTGGTAACAGCACCTCCTGTTGACTCCTTCTGTGGAGTGCATGCTAACTTTGTCTCCTTCTGCTCCTCTCAGCATGCAAGGAGGAGCTTCTGAAGAACGTGGACTTTCCAGGATCAGATATCGCGACACTTCAGTCTCCTGATGTGGAGCACTGCCAGCTGCTGTGCACGCAACACCTCTCATGCCTCTTCTTCACTTTCCTTTGGTCAGACTGGATTACAGATGACAGGTAATAAATGGGTGAACACAGAGGTTTAGGAGAATGCTTCATTTAAGATAGAAATGCAGACTAAAAAAGAGATCTATGAAACAAAAACTTAGAGTCTTCTGCTGTTCAGAACCTTCAGGTGCTACCTGATATCGACCCCCTCTGGAAAATCTACTTCTCAGATTCCATTGATTGGTGTCACCTCTGGTTTTTCTCTAAAGTCTTCCTCTTGCAGGCCAAACCATGGTAAGTTCATAACAATCTTTCCTAATGATATTAAAGAACATACCTTCCTTCCATTTAGCCTTGTGTTTCCATGCCTAGAACCTTGTCTGTCTCAGGTGTACCAGAACATGGACTTTTCCGGAGCAGACTACAGGATCTTGTTCACAAATGACCATGAAGAGTGTCAGAGAGTCTGCACTCAAGACCCTGCCTGCCAGTTCTTCACCTTTCTGGATGAAGATTTCAAAACACAGGAAATCAGGTACATGAGGAATCATGAGGATTGTCAACAAAGAGTCTTTCTGAAACTTCACAGCTGTTTTGAAGTTTCCTGTCTAAAACCAAACTGACATTTTTACTGTTTATAAGAATTGTCTTGAAGTGGAGTCGAGGCATCTGGACTTAAAGTCCCACTCCGATCATCTATAGATCGACTTGTGTTGCCAGTGGTCTTCTAATTATGATTATGCAGTTTTGGCCAAACTCCCTAAACCTGTTTATTTTTCTAGGACATAGTTTCTACAGAGTGGCAGGAGTTCATTAAAAGCAGATTAAAGGAGCCCGGCCACTGTTAGAGACCAGTAACAAACACCTGTTAGATCCAGCGTTTACTGGAGATTGGCGTCAATTGGAAGATATACGGTACCTCTGATTTGTGGGCGGGACAGTTGGTGTGAAGTAAGCCTGTGCTCATTTCCCATCATGCCTTGCCTACACAATCTCCTGCTAGCTTACAGCTCCTCACAACCCCAACCCAACGTTAGCGGAGCAACTAAATTTGCTAGCAATATCAGAGCTATTCAGCCGGAGAGTTCTGATCCAGATTCCAGCTCAGATGAGGAAAACAAAGACGTTCATGGATCTGTTTGTCTGTACGTGGATGCATCAGAATGGAGCGGAGCAGGGAGCTTGTGGCCTGCTGTTTATCTTCTACGTCACTGTTACAGGCTTTTTCAAACTGCATTTATTTGTCTGTTACTGATTTCCAAAGACTTGAATGAAGAAAAACTCAGACATGCAGTTTTAATCTTTGCTTTCTTTGTATATGTCCTCTATAAAGAGAAAAAGCCAACAAGAACTTTTTAAAAACACAATTTTCACAGTTTATGTCTTGAAACGTTTCATCACTCATCCAGTGGCTTTATCGGTCTGAGTGGTGCTGGGTTCAAAGCCCACATATATCTCAATACATTGACTCACCTGTCACCCACCAGTTGAGTCAATGTGGGGGTGGTACCCTGCGCTACTCATGTTGCTTTCACACGGAACGCAATTTGCACCCGCTGACGCTCTCAGGACGTGCATTGGATTTGCTGTTAGACACTTGTCTAAGAATGTGTTCATAAGATTAACACTCCAAACAGCAGAAGCAGCCACTATCTAAAGTCTACAGCCTCATAGCTACATGAAAGCCTTGACTGTATATCTGTATATCTCATTCACAATGCTGAACAGACATGAATAGTGTTGAGAGATCATGTTTATTTATTTTGAAGAGCTCTCGAAAAGCATTGGTAATCATATCTCTGTGTCTGGGTTCATGAGATCATTCAGAGACTCTCCCAGTACGGAGAGGTTCATCTACTGCAGGAGCAGCATCTGAATGATGGCACTTTCAGCGTTACTTCTGTCTCTCTGTGGCCCAGTTTGATGACTTGCTGTCCCGCATTAGTCTTAGAGGACCTTTTTTTTACTGTCTCACATTCTCCTCCATGTTGGATTCCATCTACTGATCGCGTCATGAACACGTCCCAGGCCAAAACTGAGTCCTTGATTGGTTGACAGTTTAGATATTAGAACTCTGGAAGCATCATGTCACACTGAGATGTGCTACAATGCCTGAAACGTGCTGTCGCCATGCTGCCACACTTGATGCTCAAAATGCACAGCAGGACATACATCTGTCCATTGACTTAACATTGAAACTGGATGACTCTGATCTGTGAACCGCATTTGGTGTGAACATATCTTCAGACTGATGAAGTACCTGGATGAGTGGAGAAACATTTCAAGAGAAGACAATAAATCTACCTGCCATCACTCAACATCTCCTGGATGAATGAGAACGCGTATCCATGTATTGGGATACTGCCCAGTTAGGAAGTTTGTTATTTGAACCACAATGAAGCTCTATAGTCATTTATGCTTCTCCTGTAGGTATCGATGCCACCTGAAGTACAGCTGGAGTGTGCCCAGGATTCCGATTATAGAGAGGAAGGCTGGTGTAACATCTGTTACCAACATCAGTTTTCACAAAAATTGATGTTAAATCAACATTTTAAAGAAGGTGACACTGAAACACAGAACTTCTTAGCATCCAGGACCCCTATGTGAATATTTTACCAGATTTTTTAAGCTGTGCTTCACAGCCTGTCAGAATAAATTTTTTGCGAACGCCGACATCCCCGGATATGACCTGGGGATGGTGAAGGCAGTTTCGTTGGAGCACTGTCAGGTGATGTGCTCGGCTCACCCTCAGTGCACATACTTCTTCCACAGGTGCAGACATGAGCATCTCACCTTCACAACACTTCACATGAATATTTTCAGACCTTTGAGGTTATTTGATAATGGTTTTGTACTGAAATCTGCATTTTCCTTCTGTTGTTTCAGTGATGAATTTAAATACTATTTGAAGAACAACCAAAACAGCATGGTGGCTGAAGCTAAAAGGGGATTCACCTCAGGGCTGCCGGCACGATTCTGTCAGCTTGACAACAGTATGAAACAAACTGAAAATTTTAACATAATAAAAGCATTTTTACAGTCTTAATCTGTTCCTTTTGAACAAACATCAAAGGTTTTTGTTCTTCAAGACTTTAGAACAGAGAAACACTGTCAAAAGTTCATGTGTGTCTTCTGTGTTTTTTAGCTAAATTTTAGTTCTTTCTGAAACAGACTGGCTGTTGACGCCTTATGAAGAAACTGATTTTCCTGGTTCTGACATTGGCTTCCAGCTGATGGATGATGCACAGCAGTGTCAAACGACGTGCACCGCCTCTCCCTACTGCCAGCTCTACTCCTATGTAGATGCAAACTTCCACAACCCCACATACAGGTAGGAGACTCTTCAGGACAGATGCTGTGGGATGGAAAACTCTCAGAAACTCTAGAGACCTTGAAAGATTCATTTCTTTGTTTATTTTCTCACAGGCGTCGCTGCTATTTAAAGCGTGTGGTCACCCTGCCTGCTCCGCCCAGTGTCATCAACTTCTCAGAAGCAGTTTCCGGTTTTTCCAAAAGGAACTGCAGGACGACAGTCTGAAGAGGACTGAGAAGATTTCTGAAACTTAATTTGCAAAACCTTAACATTGTAAACAAAAGAAAAACACAACCGTTTCAAGTTGATTTACACTGGCATTCATCAGTTTGTTTAAAAATGAACAGTGCTTCCTTGAATGCCTGTCGGAGGCAATGGTTAAAAGGTTAAGTCCATCATGAAAAAATGACATGAAGACAAAGTCTGTAGTCTTTGCTGTATGTTGACAAATCTCACCCCACCAGTTTGTTTCAATGCACAGAGGACATAAGACTGACGTTCTTGATATTAAACTCCTTAAAAACAACCATGATCTTTTGGCATACCAGGCATGTGCATCAGGCATGGCACTGGGCATGTGTGTTAAAGTTTATTTATCAAAAACAAAATAAAATAGAACTTTTAGGAATTTTATTGATCCAACAATGAGAACATTATCTTGATAGTCATAGCTCTGTTGATAATTGGATAAAATAGATAAAAAACAGCGATCTCCAGCCGCATTTTCTGGTTTTCAGGCTACAACAGGCGATCGTGTAAACAATGCAGCAGAGGGTGGTTTTAGAACCAGAAGTGGAAAACAGCCTAGAAAGACGAAGCAGACGTATGACTTCACTCATTCAGCGTAAAGTAAAAACAAAAAAATAATTGCTGAAATTAGTTGATAATAAGAGGATAACGAAACCAAAACGGCTAAGCTAACTTGGAGCTAAAGTATGCTAACGGGCAGCCGACTGTTGCGGCAGTAAAAACAAACAAAAAAGGAAAATGAAAAAAGTCAGTAGATCAGAATCCCCAACTGTCTTTCTGTTTCTAATTGTTTTAAACTATTGTTACGGTCGGCTGCCAGTTAGCCTACTTTAGCTCTGAGTTAGCTTAGCTGTCTTTGTTATTTCCATCCATTTTCTTAACCCGCTATCTCCACGGTGCTGCCAGAGCCTGTGGCGGGTGCGCCTGCCCCTCCTGTCCCGGGTTGATGCCCGGCTAAGCGGGGATCCCCCATGCTAATATGCCGCCGCTGGCCGGTGTTGTGCTGAGGTACGTTCCCCCTGCCAGAACCATGTCTGAGACTGGGGAAACAAATTATGACAGGGAGAACCTATCTTCACACACAACAGCAGCAGCAGAGAGACAGCGATCCCTCTGCCGTCTGCTTGGGCGTTTTTATTTTCTTTGATCATTCTCTTATTAACATCTTTTTTTGCCACCACTTCCGCGTCCCTTTCTTTGTTTTTCATGCTCCAAAAACATTTTTTAAAAAAGCGGCAGGACTTTAGCTGGGCTGTTTATATCTTTTTTTTCCAGTAGAGCAAAGGTAACAAGATAATTTTCCTGTCAGGGGATCAATAACATTCTAAAAAGTTTAATTCTGTCAGCTCATTCAGTTGAATCGATGCTCCGGGACTTGATGTTTATGCCTGTGACCCCGTGACGTATTTTGACAGTGCTTTAACAGGAGAAATTCGTATTCAAGACAAGCACGAGTCGTATTCAAAACAGACATGTGAAACGTATAAACTAAAGGATTTTTCATATTTTTTCTGCTAAGTTGTGCACAAAATATACATTTGTATATACTTTTTTTTATGAAAACCACTTTGTTTTTATGAATACGTTTCTTTTATGCTTTTTTTTATGCTCTTACCTCATAGTTTACATTTGCTGTCTTTGAAGTCAGAGCAAAACATGAAATGTCAGACTCCTATTAAACTTTAACAATCACTGAAGAACATATGAGTTCACCAGTGTCCTCTTGATAATGGATTGATGATCAACATGACTTATCAAAAACACAGAGCTCTGTGATTCCGTCCATATTTAGAATCCCTTTCAGGGTCATGTGGCTGCTGGAGCCTATCCTAGCTCCTTTTGGTACTGCTGGAGTACTGCTGACCACAGTGCCAGAAAAAAGCCACACTTGAACCAGGAGAACATGCAAACTCTACACAGAAAGGACCAAGCAGAGATTTGAACCAGTACTTTCTTGCTGTGAGGTAAAAGTGCTGACCACTGTGCCACCATACAGTCCTGTGATTCCATTCAGTTCAATTTAAAAACACAAACAATTTCACATGTTTTATTTCTCACATGTCTTTAGGCATAAAGGGTGTTGAATGTTTCAGTGTTTCTATTGGCCTGTAGCAGCACAGTTTCTTGTGGAGAAGCCAGACACCATGTTGATCCCTTTAACCACCTTGGGAGGAGCAGGCATCGTCACGACACCCTTCAAATAGCAGCGTCGCCTGTTTAAAAAAAAGAAGTCTTTAGTGATGAAGCAGAAACATTTGCTTCAACGAAATACTTTGGAGGATCTAAATGAATTTGTTTCGGCTGCAGAGTACCGAGCTGCAGATTCAGGGGAGCTGTCCTTAACGTAGGTGTAGAACTGACAGATGGGGTCTCCAGAGCACAGCCTCTGACACTGGTCTGCATTATCCTTCAGCTCGAAACGGATCTCTGGACCAGTAAAATCTATTCCTTCATAAGTCGTTCTGAGCCAGTCTGATGGAAGGAATAAGCAGATAATTTCATCAAATCAGCTTCAAAGCAGATTATCTCTTGAAAGTAAAAAGTACAGCTCCAAACTTTTGACTCCAAATTTCTCAGAGAATCGAACGAATCTCTGTCTACTGTTTAAACTGGTTCTTACTGGTAAACTGGCAGAAGCGTGCGGGCATCCCCGATGTGGCTCCCTCTTTAGCTTTAGTCTCCAAGTGATTTTTGTTGCTCTTCAAATAACATTTAAAGTCAAGACTGCAATCATAAAATAGAAAGTAATGAAAGATGTGCCATGGACAAAGATACAACTTTTTTTTAAACTGTTGGAGCAATTTTAAAAATCCCTCAGAAACAGTTTTCACTCTAAATATTTTCAGTTTCCAACTCTGAATTCTCCTCTGAGATTATTAAAACATTCTTGTGAATCTAATCAAACTAATCAGTTTTTTTTAATATAATCAGTTTGACTTATAATGTTAAAAAAATAGTATTAGATTAAAAACTTTAAATTTTAAATATTTAAATCAAATTTTAAAATTAAATCAAACAGCAATAATTAAAAGTTAACATAAATCTAATGTTTAAAAACTAAAATAAAATACATTAAATATTTCTAAATTAGATCATTTAAAAAATTGTAAAACTTTAATAATAAAATGAAATCAAAGGACTTTACCTTCCAAAGGTGAAGTAAGTGCATTGTGGATGAGCAGAGCACAGGGCCTGACAGTGCTCAGCAGAGGCAGCCTTCAGCGTCTGGAAGTCACTTCCTGGGATGTCAGTGCTTGAAAGGAATTTGTTCTGACAGGCTGCTCCAAACAGATACACTTCTATTCAGAATCAAACACGAAATGATCTTTATCCAGGACTTTCTTTGAGTAGGTTACCTGTCTGAGAAGGATTAGTTGTTTGGGAAAATCCAGAGACTACGCCGGCCTTTTTCTCCACAGAGGAAGTCCTTGGTATATTCCAGCTGTATTTGAGGAAACATTTGTACCTAAAACAGGAAGATACTGTTACTAAACAACGAACCACTGAGGATCCATCTGCAGCTGACAGAGTGCTTGGGAGTTTTCCTTCACAGAGGGGAATTTTATGAATAAATTACTTGTACGTACAAGCACAAAATTAGATAACTTCAAATAATTTTTTAAGTGTTAAGACTGAGATCAAATAAAACAATGTAATTACTCTACTGTCACTTAGAAAACCATGTGTGCTACCACAAAGCAGATAATAAAACTTAGTATCAAGTTCATGGGTCGGTTTGTTTGGAACATCTATACTCAAAGATATGTTGCAGTTTAAACTGAGCCTCAGCGTCACAAACGGCCAGACAGCTGGTTCCACTCGCAGCAGGTTTATTTGAAAGTGACAGGCACACAGGAGCAAAGCTCAGCTAAAAGTCCAGAAAGTTAAGTCAGAGTAATAATCCAGGCACAAGGTCGGGGCGAAGTGCCATTTGCTCTGAGCTTCCTCACAGTCAAGGCAAAGGGGTGGGGGCTGGCCGAGTGGAAGAGAGACGTGGATCATTGTTTCTCCTTTCTGACGTTTTTAGTTCCGTTTTTGACCTGACCACTCCACAACATGCAGCTGCATCAAAGCTACTCCGGCTCTCACGAGGGGCGCAGCGTGCCGGATTACGCCGTGGATTTCTGCATTCTAGCTGCTGATTCCCACTGGCTGAATGGTTGTCTGGTGGACGTGTTCCTCCAAGGTCTCTCGAGCTCCCTCAAGGATGAGCTGGCAGCAAGTGAGGTTCCGCAGAATACTGAGCAGCTGATTCAACTGGCTTCACGAATTGATTGAAGGATGATGGATTGGATCAGTGAAAAGCATTATCCCTCTTCAGAGTTTTGTGTTTAATCTCCCGCTTCATTCAACACCAACAGTGCAGCAGCCTCTCTCCCCTCTGAACATGCACATCCCAAATCAGGCAACACATGGGAGGAGGGTAATTAATGTCTTTATGTTGGCAGGTTTGTAACACCACAGCGTTGTTGCGTGGTACCTGGACTGCTTTGTGCTAAAGCACTGAAATATATTTTCTCTACTAACCGGATAAATCAGACAGGCAAACAATTCCTTTTTCCTCTGACTCCACTCTCAACTGATTGAGAGTGATTGCCATATTTATTCAGACACACCCACAAACTCATCACACCTGAACTGAACAAACAGGAAATGACAATGGCTTATTTCAAAATAAAATACATCAGAAAACAAATATAGAAAATAAAACAGCAATTGGAATCACATTCTAACACTTTACAGTGGTCGATTGGGACACCTTATCAGAAAGTGCCTGTTTAAACATCGAAACTCACCTATGAGGAAGTCACTAGCGAATTGAAGTGTAAATGTTTCTCTGCCTTCTCGGACTAAAGGACTCTGCCCTTCCTTTTCTTTTTTTGACAGACCACAAAAATTTTTAGTACATCAGATCTGCAAAGAGACTCAACTCTCACCAGGCCAGGTGGGCTCTGTTTTTTTACATGTTCCAGTTTTCTCTGTCCTATCGCCCCAGGTCCAAGAACATTAAGCCTGATACACTGTCAGAGCTCCACCAGGAGGAGGCTGTTGCACCACAAACCAGTTCCACCATCATCCCACCAAGCATTGTGCTTGGGACCACACAATGGGACTTGGAGCATTAGGTTAAGGCCTCTGTGCTTGACAATTCTGCTGTTGCTGCTGCTTGTCCTCCACTTTGCCTGTTTGTTCCTCCTAGTCTGCGCCCCCAGGTCCTCAAGTGGGGACATTCTTATCGATTGGCTTGCCATCCTGGAGCTACGAGGACAACCTTCTTAGTGGCACAGCATTTCTGGTGGCCCGCAGTGTTTTCAGATGTTTGGGCTTTTGTTGCTGCATGTCCTGTGTGCTCAAGTGTAAAGGTGCCACGCAGGCCTCCTGGGGGTTTGCTTCATTCATTACCTGTGCCATCCCACCCATGTCTCACATTGCTATGGACTTAATCACTGGTCTCCTTAACTCAAGAGACAAGACAGTGATTCTCTCAATAATAGACAGATTCTTTAAGATGGCTCATACTGTGCCTCTGCGAGGGTTGCCATCTGCCAAGGAACTTTCTGTGGTGGTGGCTAAGCATGTGTTTCACTTCCAGAGAATATTATTTCGGACTGCGGTCCTCAATTTGTGGCAGCCTTCTGGAGGGAGTTTAGCAAGCTCCTGGGGATCAAGGTTAGCTTGTCTTCTGGTTTTCACCCCCAGACCAATGACCTAGTGGAGCAATTCAACCAGGAATTGGAGACCTATTTCAGGGCAATGTGCTCCAAGGGTTCCGAGCGCTTATGTTTTGGTGTTGCTGTAATTTGTTGTTATTGCACCTTGATCATACTCGTTCATGTGCTGCTGTGCATGTAATCCACCACCCAGTGCACGCCTCCTTTCAGCGCAAGATTATTGACTCCTTTAGCTTGCCATAGACCATACACTAGCCCGCACACACAAACCCATAAGAACTTGCTCCCGTACTGTCCAGGTCCCGTGATCACTGGCAGAGATGACTCCCATCCCACGGGAATGCCAACAAATGTCATCCTCTACTTCAGATGCAAATATCACTTAAGAACACATTCAAGGGAGTACCTCCATGAAAAAGAAAAGAGGACAAAGCCTTTGAGTGCACGTGCAGTGAACAGGGCGGGGGGAAGGGAATGTTGGAGGAGAAGAGAAAATGAACCCGCAAATGCAGTTAATAGCCATACCATTTATGGCAAGCGAAAGGCGTCAATAATTGCCAGAAACAGTGGCATAAAAAAACATTTTAAAAGTTGCACACAAATTACGCCATTTTGTATTGTCCCAAAACTGACGTAAAAAGCAGTTTTTTACAGCGTACAAACCGTGTGTCAAATCGCACGCTGAAAGCTGCGTTTTGCTGAGTCACAAACATGCGTTGATTGCTCCGTTTGCGTGAATAATAAAGCTAAAGCCTGTCTTTGCTTTCAATTGTTGCCCATGGCCTACTGGTTAAGACAACTGACTCTCGGGAATTGTGAGTTTGATTCCACAGTCTTACACAGCAGTTTCTTCATGTTTGCTATCTTTTTTGCTGACTTTTAGCAACAATATTATGTATGTGAATGTGTGATTGGGACTTTGACTGTAAAGCGCTTTTGGGCCTTCAATGAGTTGAAAGTTGAAAAGCGCTATACAAGTATACGCCATTTACCATTTGGTCCAGTTTCTTACTGACAAAACCAAGCAAAAGTTGCAAAATCTCACTCCACATTTTATAAAAATAAACTTTTTTGCAGCCATTAGGCCTTTTTTTTATAGCATGTAGCTTTTAATTTCTTTCAATTATTATACCATAACAGCATTATATTTTTTAATAGGCTATATAACAACGTTGATGTTCCTTTCAAAATTAAATTCAGTGTAAAAAAAGATCCCCCTAAAGCAGTAAATTTACTTGCACTTATAATTCAATTCAAACCCTTCTTCTGAACAGAAACTATAGGTACTGCTGTGCAGCAGAGAAAAAGAACACATGCTTTACATGTAGTCTAATACCATATATCTTCCAATAGTAGCCCGGGCACTTATTTAAAAAAAATGTCAGCTGACCCGGCGTTTATTAGAGACCAGCGTCTATTGGAAACCGGCGTTTTTTCCATCACAAACAGAATGGTGATTGATTGGTACATTTTGTGGTCAAATTTGGTCACAAAATGCAGAAAACAACACAAGAACATTTCAAGATTAATTGAAATTATGACAACATGGTATTCTGTTCTGATTAGCACTGGCTGTGAATTTTTCTTTTCTCTTTGAGTCATAAATCTCTGTATCAAAAATTCTCTTCGCTTTCAGCTGATTATTTTCCTGCAAACACGCGCACCTTTCCCTTTGTTCAGTAATCCATGTTCAAAACAGTTCTTCTAATGTGTTGCTGCTGTCTCTGCTCATCAGGAAACCAGATTTGCTCCTTTTCTTTCTGCAGCCATTTCCGCGCTTTTTACACATTTGCTTGTGCCATTCTTGGATACGCCTGTGATTCCCCCCAGAATTGCTACATAGAGCTAGTAGCTAATGTTTTTAGCCTGTTATATACATGGAGCGATGCCTGTGTTTATCTCATTTACTATGCATGAAAGACTTGGATGATGTTTAGAGGTCAGGTTTATTTATTTTGAAAAGCTCTAAAAAAACATTGGTGATCAAGTCTCCATGTTTGGGTTCATGAAAACATTTAGTCTCCCACAAGCTATCGAGAGCTTCCGCTGAGTTTCCGTCTCTCTGTCCCGCATTAACCCGAGAGGGCCGGCTTTTACTGGAGACCGGCGTTTATTGGAGACTGGCCATTATTGGAAGATGTATGGTACATATAAAAAGAGCCAAAAGATCCAGTCTTTTGAGCGGCTCTTTGAAATGAACCGATGAACTGAACTTTTGTGAAAATTACAGGCCTCTCTCATCTTTTTTAGTGGGAGAACTTGCACAATTGGTGGCTGACTAAATAATTTTTTTTGCCTCACTGTATTTCCTTCATCGTGAAAAAAAAAAAGCCCAAAGAATATGATAAAACACCCAAATCTCCATTTTCATTTAACTGGGTCTTTAGGAATCAAAGCGGCATCTTGACTCTGGTTTCAAATGGCAGATATTTCCGATTTTTTTTTGGTAGTGATCAAAACAGTTTTTAGATGTGTTTTTAAGGTTACATTTTCAAAACTGGACAGTAGATTTCAGATGAAAAGAATTTTACCTGACATTCTGCTGTCTGGGGTCTTGTTTGACAAACGTGAAGAACTGACATGAAGGATCCTGAGTGCAAGCTGTCTGACAGTTTTCATGGTCAGGTGTGAAGAAGGAGGTGTAGTCTGCCCCCACGAATTCCACGTTCTCATAGACCCGAGACAGACACGGCTCTGGGATTGAAGACACTTACAGATGAGAAGTGGATGAGGGTTTCATAGCTGCTATTGAGCAGTGTGTGGTTGTGGACTTACGTGGGCTTGGATTGCAGGATTTGAGGGAAAAGCCAGACGTGACACCCTGAAGTGGAGTTTGAGAATTGGGTTGTCCAGAAGAAGCAGATTTGAGAACACACTTGAAGGTCCTGAGGAGAACGTTTGCATCTTATCCATCTTTACACAGATGTCTTCCTGTCTGAGCTACTTTGTTAAAAGTGAATACATTTTTTAGGTCTCTTTTTGTGCTACCTGTTGTCTTTGGTCCAGTCGGCTCGGTGGAAGGTGAAGAAGCGGCAGGAGGGCTGCTGGGTGCACATCAGCTGACAGTGCTCCACATCAGGAGAATAGACTGTTTTTATGTCCGATCCTGGAAAGTCCACATTCTGCAGAAACTGCTTGTTACACCCTAAAGATGGAGAAACAGAAACACTTAAATGAAATGAACACTAAAATGAAAAATGATCTAATATTTTTTAAACAGGAGCTAAACAGGCAACAATTTCAAGGTGGATCAATGTGACAAGTGTGAGTTTTGAAAGGTAGTATCACCTTCTGTGAATGCCAAGCTGCTGAGGGACAGCAAGCTCACCCAAATCAGCCCCCTGATCATCCTGTGAAGCTAATTCTGCAGGAACTGTGAGGCTCTTGGAGCAAACAGCGGTTATAATGCTGTCTCTGCACTTTTGCAATTCTGTTTGCACAGTTCGTCCATGACAAGGTCAGTGACCTCTTCTCTGGGGTCAAATATGCAGAAAAACAAATTAACCAGAAAAAACTGTTCATCCTTAATGAAGAGAAATCTGCATTTTTCATGCACAGTTAATATTGCATGATCTTTTTTTGTGGCTCTTTCCTTTCTACCTTTTTTACCGTTCACCTATCAGAACATCTTATCAGACAGAGCCTCTCGTGACTTCTGTCAGTCGGGTTAGAATCCAGATTAAAATGAAAATCGATACATTTGTCCTCTTTGGCATCAAGACCTGAGTGGTTCTGTGCATAAAGAATCTGAAACTGCACAATATTCAGTCCTATAGTCTCCATCAATTCATGTTAGTCGTGTTTTTGTTGCTATCTTGTCTTTATTGTGCACTTTGTTTGCTTTTCACTTTATTTCTGCTTTGGCTTGTAGTTAGAGCAATGGTTTTGTGTCTTTTTCATCTTTGTATTGTTTTTGTGACACTCACTTGAGTATTGCTTCTATGTAGCTGTGTTACGTTATTAGTAGGGCACCAATGCAAATGTTTGACTACAGTCAAACATAATTAAAAGTTGTTGATTTGCAACTATTTGTAGCATACACTTTTGGGACTGAATGCTGAGCCTCACTGAAACGTGTAATAATTCAACCCTAAAAAACCTACATTGTACAAAGATGCCCACTCAGAGCTCACATTCTGGTAAATGGTGTATACTTATGTAGTGCTTTTCTACCTTCACCAAAGGCCCAAAGCACTTTACAGTCCCATTCACCCACACAGTGGCTCTGCTGCTGAACACTTGCACCAACCTTCCACCAGGGGCAATGTGGGGTTCAGTGTTTTGCCCAAGGACACTTTTGACACATGAGCGCGCAAGGCGGGAATCGAACCTGCATTCTTCCAATCAGAGGCGGACCGCCCTTTCAACTGCACCACAGCTGCCCCAGATTACATGGTACTGCTTTACAGTTTTTCTCTGTTGGTTTGGCTCAATTCTTGAAACTACATGGACAAACGTCCAAACTAACTTGTACTTGTTCACAACAGAATGTCATTTCTCATTGCTTTCATTCAATTTCAATTGTCTTCATGCATGTCTCAAGTGTGTCAGTGAACTTTACAAGGGGTTTTATACAAGTATGATAGAGTTAGCACAGCAAACCCATGCTTAACACTTTTTACAAATACTTAGGTCTTCTTGATCTAACTTGATCAGCTAATTGTCAGTCTAATGGTCATTCTCTTCAAAACATGTCAGCAAGATTGTACTCAGTAATAAAATAATGTTAACTGAGGTAAACATGCCTTCTGTGTCTATTCAGAAAAATAAGGTAAATGACAACGCTATTACTCCTAAAAATATTAAGTTAGCATTCTTAAATGTCAGGTCTTTAGTAGGGAAACCATTTTTAATTCATTATTTTATTACTGAGTACAACCTTGATTTTACTTGAAAACTGGTTAGATAAAAAATAACAGTTCAGCTCTTCTCATCAAGTCAACCCCTCCCAACTATGGTGTTATCGGTGAAGAAAGAACAGACAGAAAGGGCGGGGGGGGGGGGTTGCAGTTTTGTTCAATGAACTATTTCAGTGTAAGAAATTTTCTTTTGGAAGCTTTCCATGTTTTGAATACGTGGCCCTACAGCTGAAGGACTCATTCAAAACCACATTTATAAATATCTACCTGCCCCCCAGATGCTGTGCAGATTTTAACCATGACTTTAGTGAACTGCTGTCTATGATCTGTGTTGATTTTTACTGTATAATTATTGTTGGAGATTTTAACATCCATGTTGATAACTTTCAGAACAAAGAGACTAAGGACCTGGGCAACACTCTCGAAAATAGCGCCCTCACCTCTCAGTGAGACGGCTTTGGTCCAAATCCCAGCTGGGATCTTTCTTTGTGGAGTTTGCATGTTCATTCCACCCTTCCCACACTCTAAAAACAAGCTTCATAAGTTGATTGATTACTCCAAACTGTCCCTAGCTGTGCAACAAACTTGCAACCTATCTACTACCCTGCCTTCATCCAACAGTCACCAGGTTAGGTACATGCAACTCTAAAAGGGATGCTGTAGGTTAAGAAAATGAAAAGAATGGATGGAAGAATCTTGGTTTTCAACTATTGTAGTTCTAATTTAGGGTATTTTTAATTATTTTATTTTCTCCTTTAGGTCTCTGTAAACAAATATGTCTGTGTTTTAACTAACCTTTGATTAGTTGGAATCAGCAAATGCATGGCTTGGTGGGCTGAGTGTAGGGCTGTTGTGCATGATACCTGAGTTCAATTCCCAGGATGCCCATAGAACTTAAAACAGTGTAAGATTCTACTTTAAAGATACTCTAACTCAGGGTTGTGGCATCTCGCATGAAAAATTTTCTGCCTTACCACTGGTATGAAGCTGTTTTGCTTTGACGAGATAAGCTGAGACCACCCTTGCTCAGCACAACTTAAGTGTTTGTGTAATTTAAAAACTTAAGGTATAACAACCAAAAATTTTTTACATGAAGTTAAATAAGACATTTTAATTTTTAATAAAACAAAACGTTATGCTAACACAACAAATCATATTTGTTATCTTGACTTAAAATTTTATGGCAGCCCTTCAACTCATGTCTTTATGTTAAAACGTTCTGTTTGGTTTTAGTTAAACAGCTACAAGTAAAATAATGGCTAAATGTTTAAATAAACAGCAAACTGTTTGACTAGTATAGCAGATGGGCTTCATCCAGGTGGAGTTGTGGAACAGCTGGAGTTGCCACAGGCGAGGTCACAGCCAAAGATAGGAACACAGACAACACAGGGGGGGGGGGCTGAGCCGGAAGATAGGCGTATGGTGGCTAAAGATATTATATATATAAAAACATCCCTCTAACCCTCCTCAGGTGGTTCCTCACCCCAAGCTCAGGTCCTGGGAGCTTGAGGGTCCTACAGTATCTTAGCTGTTCCTAGCACTGCGCTTTTCTGGACTGAGATGTCTGAGGTCTTTCCAGGGATCTGCTGTAACCACTACATGTGAGAACATGGTTCTTATGTTGGAATGCTACTACTCAAGTAATACTACTGAGAGAGATTACATGCAGAGAATGTGGAGTGAATAGATGCTTCGTAACCCGCAATCAAGGCTAACTGCCAAACAACTAGTAGCTCAATGTTCTAACATTCACAAATGACACCTGCTATCACAACTTGAGATCGATGAAGTACAACACAATTGTAACACCATGGGAGAACCACAACATCAGGTGAGAGAGGAGGCTGTACCACACTCCTAACCACAACTTTGGAACATAGCCCCAATAACCACCATTATGCTGAGCAAGGAAGCAACTGACCTGAAAGACAAGATCGTGTCTAGAATGAACACCAGGCAACCCCGACTCCAACTACAACGCTTGAGTGAAGAACCACCTGAAAGTCTCCTGGAAACTATGAATGAAGCATTGAAGGCAATTCATACCACAACAATCACAGAAACCAATGAACTGCTTTACACTTCAGCAGCAATGATCCTTGAGATGCTTGGCTATAAGAGCAACCATTAAAGAAAACAATACCCACCATGGAAGCAACAGTTGGAGACTGAGATCAAGAAATCTCATAGGGAAGTAACTCAGATGACAAAGGCCCAAAGAGGTGCAATGAAAAAGAAAGTATCTAAGAAATACTTCCAGATATCCCTACCTGAAGCACTGGAAACTGCCAAACAAGGGCTCCTGGCCTTGAGCAGCCGCCTAAACAGGTACACAAGAGACAATGAAGTCAGACAGGTACACAGGCTGTGCGCAACTCAACCTGCAAACGTGTACGCTCAGTGGCAGGTCAAAACAGCAGAGCAGACCCACCAATGCTGGAAATTGAACAGTATTGGAAAATTATAAGGGAGAAAGAGACAGCACATAACAGTAATGCTCAATGGCTGGTCTCTCTGAGAAAAAAGCACAGCAACCTCCCTGAACAGAATCCAGTAACCATCACAGTGGCAGACATCCAAGAAAGAGCCTCAGGTATGAAAAACTGGACAGCACTGGGCCCTGACATGATACATGCATACTGGCTTAAGAAACTCACTGCACTCCATGAGCACCTGGGAGCACAAATGAACCAGCTGCTCAGAGATGGGACTCACCCTGAATGGCTAACAGAAGGACGGACGATACTGATCCAGAAGGATCTCTCAAAGGGTGCAGTCCCATCCAACTACTGGCCAATAACCTGTCTCTCCACAACATGGAAGCTCATGTCAGGCAAAATACATACCAAAATACATCGGCAAATGGATCAATTCATGAGCAACGCACAAAAAAGCATTGGGAGAGATTCCAGAGGAGCCAAACACCAACTCCTGGTTGACAGAACAGTCACTCAAGACTGCAGGTAGCAACACACTTACCTGTGGACAGCCGGCATTGATTACAAAAAAGCCTATGAGTCAATGGCACACACCTGGATCACTGAATGCTTGGATCTGTACAACATCAACAGGACACTAAGAACCTTCCTAGGAAACTAAATGAAGCTGTGGAAAACCACCCTTAAAACCAATGGCAAGCTACTTGCACAAGTGTCCATCAAATGTGGCATATAGCACCTTGCGAAAGTATTGGGCCTCTTGAACTTTTCAACCTTTTGCCACATTTTAGGCTTCAAACATAAATATATAAAACTGTAATTTTTTTGTGAAGAATCAACAACAAGTGGGACACAATCATGAAGTGGAACCAAATTCACAGAACACAACTGACAGTGTGTTCAGTGAATGTCTCAGGCAATGGACAGCAGAGGATGCGGCGCAAGCATACATGGAGCGCCACAACCAAGTGACTGGAATAGTATACAGGAATGTGTGCAGAAAATGGAGCGGAAACCCAAACCTGTATAATGGATGTACAAACGAATGGACTGACAGACAAAAATACATTTTGAATTTTTGAAGTGGGGATGCATGAGCTCACAGGAAATTTACCTAATGTGCTTGCAAAACTTTGATAAATAAATACAGTTCCTGAAAGCACAACTCATGGTTTATAAATAATATTACTCTGTGGTTAAAATGACTTGATAAAGCATTTTGAATTGTCTTTGTAGACGGAATGTGCAATACAAAACTTGCCTTGCCTTGAAAGGATTTCAAACATTCCATTGTAGGACTTGGACTCGACTTGAGACCAGTCGGTTTTGACTTGTATGAAGTGATATTTGAGCCACCATATTGCAAGTCACAGTTTTGAGATCAAAACTTTCTAACTTGCAAGCAAAATGTAAAGATTTAAGAATAAAACCTTATAATTTGCAAATGAAAATATTTAATATTTTCTTTCAAAACCTTTTTTTTCTTCAAAAAGTATTTTTGCATTTGCAAAACTGGTTTTATTTATGGTTTTTCTTGGTTTTTATTATTACGAGATGCATTGTCTCTCATCTCGCTTTCGTCCTCTCTTTGATTTTGCATTGAATTTTCTTTTTCGTGTGATATTTGTGCAACCAAACAGCCTATTGGTCTAGATTCTATCCAATCAAATTGCTGTATTTATCTAACATTGTGTACTGATGTCCTTGATTTTTAGAAAGGTATCATTTTTAAAATAATTCTTTTTATTTTGCATTGATTACATTTTATTTAGTCAAGCTGGTGAATGTATAACTGAGAATCTCCTGAAACTGTAGAATAAACTGTAAAGTTTATCTGCTGACATGACCCTAAACAGGCTTGTGTGATCTAGAAATCCTTTGGAGCAAAATATTGGTAAAAAGTTTGATTTTCTTTAAGATCTGTTTGTTATTTTAAATAAAATGAAGCACATAATATTTACTGCTGCACAACAGTGTTTTGGATTAGCAGCAGCAGTTATTAATGAAAAGAACGGCTCACCAAAGTAGACTGCATGCATAAGCAGAAGAAAGAGTATTTTTAACTTTTAATTTTCATTTTCAGAGTGTCTTGGAAAAGCAACAACAACAACCCATGTTTGCTTTTTTTCTAAGTACAAAAACAAAATTATTCATGAAAAAAATGTTATTTTCTCTTAGTATTTCAACGTTTTATTCATGAAAAAAAAACAATATTTCGTTTATACAAATCATAATTGTAACATAATATAACATCCGTTTGGCCGGAGGCAGAGCTGAGACGGTTTTTCTGCAGCGGACATTTTAAACATGCTGGTCTCTACACTAACATGAATACAGAACGCTGTTGTATATTTTGGGTTTCTGCTCCTTCTGAGTTCTGCTCAAAGAGAAACGGGCCAGAATAGCTAAAGACTGCAGAATCCCTGTCAAACAGATCCGATAAAAAGTCAAAAGTCCATTTCTGCCTCCAAGCACCAGCAGTGTGAGGAAGAGACACTTGATTGGATACAATCTAGACCAACCAGCATGAACTCTCTTGTCTGTGAGTGGCTGTTTGGTGGCACAAATATTATGTCTAACTGAGTTTTGAGCACAAAAAGATAAGACGAAATATAGGATGAAAACATTTGTGTTGCAAATGCAAGAATATTTTTTAAAGAAAGAAGAAGAAAGTTTAAAATATGTATAAATACAAAATTTAAACATTTTCTTTTGCAAATAATGACATATTCTTAAAACTTTACATTTTGTTTACAGTTTAAAAAAAATTTGAACTGTGATTTTTTTTCTTGCAATACGGTGGTACAAAAATCACTGCTTTCACTGCTCTGTTCTGCTCCATGTGTCATATGTTCAGTCAAGATCCTGCCTCCTTTAGTGAAGATAGTGGCAGATGTGTTAAGAGTAACCTTATTTTAGATTTGGAGGCCAGGCTAGAGCAGTTAGAAGCGCGGCTACGCACATTGGATACTAAGCCTGTTAGCCAGATTATTACACGCAGTACAGCTCGCGATACCGGAACAAAACTGCCGAGCACTCAAGCCCCTCCGGGTCAGCAGCCGGGTAAAACTCAGGATGGGTTTGTACCGGTGGGAAGGAAGCATAGTGCTAAACGTAAAAACTTAGAGCTACCGAAGCTCCCGCTGTCAGGGTTGCCGTGAGGACACAGATGCAGACGACACTCGTAGATCCAAAGTCTTTCCTTTATTCCAGTCCGAAAGCTGAACAAAAGCACATGAAGCTACCAAAACCACCCGACAACCAGTCCAAGGGAGACGAGGACTATAACCAGAGGAAGGGGATGAGGTAAGTACAAACAGGTGTTCAAACCAAGGAGGGGGAGAACACACACTAGGAGGGAAGTGTCAAGGGACTTGAAAGAGCAGTACGAGAAACAGAGGAAGTACAAACCAAAAACAAAATAAAACAAGAAGTGAAAACAACCATTGTCCCGGGTCCAAAATCCCACAGTACCCCCGCCCTCAAGGCGCGCCGCCTGGCGTAGGAGGAAGCCTGTCCCGGTGCCGCCGATTGAAGTCCCTTATGAGTGCTGGGTCCAGTATCCGCGAAGCAGGCTCCAGGGACCTCTCCTCAGGCCCGTACCCCTGCCAGTCCACCAGATACTGGAGACCCCAGCCCCGCCGCCGGACGTCCAAAAGGCGACGGACGGTGTAGGCCGGCTGGCCATCGATGATGCGGGGAGGAGGTGGCGGAGAGGAAGGTCGCTGCAGGGGACTCGTGACATGAGGCTTTAGTTGGGAGACATGAAAAACCGGGTGGATGTGCAAGGACCTTGGCAAGCGCAGCCTGACCACCACCGAATTGATGACCTTCAGTATCTCGAATGGGCCGATGAACTTGGGGGACAACTTCTTTGTCTCTGCCCGGAGTCTGATGTGCAAGGAGGACAACATGACGAACTGACCCGGTAGGTGGGACGGTGCTGGCGTGCGCCGATGATCTGCCAACCTCTTGTTGGCACTCCCTGAACGCAACAGGGCCACCCGAGCCTCCCGCCAAACCCACCGACAGCGGCGGTAGAGATGCTGAACTGACGGGACGGCCACCTCTGTCTCTTGCTCGGGAAACAGGGGAGGTTGGTACCCCAGGGAACACTCAAATGGGGACATGCCGGAAGCGGAGGAGGTGAGGGAGTTGTGGGCATACTCCACCCATGGCAACAGGGAACTCCAGGAGGTCTGGCGTTGAGAGCAGATGCACCTGAGGGCTGCCTCCAAGTTCTGGTTAGTCCGCTCAGCCTGTCCGTTAGTCTGAGGATGAAAACCCGAAGACAGGCTGGCAGTAGCCCCGAAGGCCCCACAGAACGCCTTCCAGACTTGGGAGATGAACTGGGGACCTCGATCCGACACCATGTCGGTAGAGATGCCGTGCAGCCTGAAGACATGCTTGATGACCAGCCTGGCAGTCTCTGCAGCAGAAGGGAGTTTAGACAGAGCCACAAAATGGGATGCTTTGGAAAAGCGGTCATCCATAGTCAAAATCACAGTCTTTCCAGCAGACGGAGGTAGTCCGGTCACAAAATCCAGGGCTATATGTGACCATAGGTGACCCGGGATGGACAGAGGGTGTAACAGTCCAGCGGGCGGGTGAGTACTGACCTTGTTTTGTGCACAAACAAGACAGCCCGAAACATAGTTCCTGACGTCTTTGATTAGATTGGGCCACCAGAACCGGCGATGCAGGAAAGAGCTGGTTCTGCGGATTCCTGGGTGGCAGGTCAATCGTGTCGCATGAGCCCACCGGAGAACCTGGGACCTGAGTGAGCTGGGGACGAAAAGTTTGTTAGGGGGACCCCCTCCCGGGTCCTTGACGCCTTGACGTCCCTCTCCAGCTGCCAGGAGAGGGCGCCCAGCACGGAGGAGGAAGGAAGTATGGTTGGCCGTCTTGCATAGCCGGTTCTTGCTGTCGGGAAAGGGCATCCGGTTTAACATTCTTTGACCCAGGACGATAGGATACAACAAAGTTGAAACGGTTAAAAAACAGAGACCACCGTGCCTGTCTGGAGTTCAGTCGTTTTGCAGTTCGTAAATACGACAGATTCTTATGATCCGTCCAGACCAGGAACGGTGTAGCTGACCCCTCCAACCAGTGCCTCCACTCATCAAGCGCTAGCTTTATGGCTAGCAATTCCTTATCTCCCACATCATAGTTATGCTCCGCCGGAGTAAGCCGGCGGGAGAAGAAAGCACAAGGGCACAATTTGCCATCTGTAACCCCTCGCTGAGAAAATACCGCACCCACCCCCCGTATCTGAGGCATCCACCTCAACTATAAACTGCCTGGAAGGGTCAGGTTGAGCCAAGATAGGAGCAGAGGTGAAAAGACGCTTAAGCCTGTTGAAAGCGGCCTCAGCCGCCTCCGTCCAGTGGAAAGGCGAAGAGGTAGAGGTGAGAGCCGTGAGGGGCGTGGCCACCGAGCTGTAACCACGGATGAAGCGACGGAGGAAGTTGGCAAACCCCAGAAACCGTTGCAGTTGCTTCCGGTTGGCAGGTGTAGGCCACTCCACCACCGCGCTCACCTTAGCCGGATTGAGTCTCACCTCCCCCTCTGCAACCACAAACCCCAAAAACGAAACAGATGAAAAATGGAACTCACACTTCTCTGCCTTCACAAACAGCTTATTCTCCAGCAACCGCTGGGGCACCAGACGAACATGCCGCCGATGTTTGCTGGCGTCCCTGGAAAAAAACAAAATATCATCCAGGTACACAAAAACAAAGTGATGTAGAAAGTCACGTAAAACATAATTAATCAAAGCCTGGAACACAGCAGGAGCATTACAGAGGCCAGACGACATAACCAGATACTCGAAATGTCCCAAAGGAGTGGTGAAGGCGGTCTTCCATTCGTCACCAGCTCTGATGCGCACGAGATGGTAAGCGTTGCGAAGGTCCAGTTTGGTGTAGATCCTGGCCTCCTGCAATGCCTCAAATGCTGAGTTCATTAAAGGCAGGGGGTAACTGTTCCTGACAGTGATATCATTTAGCCCTCGATAATCAATACATGGTCGGAGAGACCCGTCTTTCTTTCCAACAAAAAAGAACCCGGACCCCACTGGCGACGAAGATGGTCTGATAGGTCCAGAACTTAAAGACTCAGCGATGTATCGTTCCATAACTTCCCTCTCGGGTTTGGACAGACTGTATAGCCTGCTCTTAGGCAGAGTAGCGCCGGGTTTGAGGTCAATAGCGCAGTCATAAGGCCTGTGAGGTGGTAAGGAGAGAGCTTGTGATTTGGAAAACACCTCAGCTAGGTCGTGGTATTCCGGCGGAACCCCGGATATGTCAGTTGAGGGCGGCCGCCCTACTGGGACGGCGGGGTCTTCCCCAGGAGGCCGAGCTGAACCCAAACAGGTGGTGTGACATCTCTCACTCCAGCCGGAGACCCGACTGGAAGGCCAGTCGATGACTGGGTTGTGTGCTAAAAGCCAAGGGCAAAGGAAAAAAGGAAAAAATTGGTGTGTTCATGGTGATTACCTGAAACAATCAGATGAACTGGTTCAGTTATGCGTGAGACAGTGGCTACTTCTTGGCCATTGAGGGAGACCACTTGTATAGGACGGGGCAAAAACTCAGAATTAAGACCGACCTGTTTGGCTAGCTCGGCATCCATAAGGTTCTGCTCAGCTCCTGAATCCACCAAAGCCTTAACAGAAACCCCCCTCCCCTGAAACATAACCCAGACTTTTAATAAGCAGGCAGCAGGTTTAGGAATAGTAAGCGCCGAATCACTGCTTGTCAACGCGCCCACTCTTACTGACGAGCCAAGGGAGTTTGGGCACTCCCTGCAGAAATGACCCCACCTACCACAGTAAAGGCACTCACCTGCCACCATCCGCCGCCGTCGCTCAGAAACAGACAGTCTGCCCCGGCCGAGCTGCATAGGTTCCTCCTGCACTAGTGACGGGGGTTCTGCTGGACAAACAGCACAGTCAGGTGAGTTGGTGGGCCTGCGATCAACAGGACTGCGTTGTATGCGGGGAACCACCCTGCCATGCTCCTGCTTGTGATCCTGTAATCTGTTATCAATCCTGATGACCAGGGCGATGAGGGGTTCCAAGGTAGATGGCAACTCGAGAGAAATGAGTCTGTCCTTTAATTCCTCAGACAGTCCCTCCACGAAAGCGTCCGTGAGCGCGGTGGTGTCCCACCCACTCGTAGAAGCCAGGGTCCGGAACTCTATGGGGTAGTCAGCCACCCGTCGGTCCCGCTGTCTTAACCTCATAAGCGCCCGAGCCGCCTCTCTGCCTGGCTTTGTATGATGGAAAACCTGCTGGAACGCCTCCAGGAACGCTGAGAGAGATGCGCAGGTGGGGGCTCCACGCTGCCACTTGGCGGTGGCCCAGGCTCCGGCTCTGCCGGTGAGGTAGGAGATAATGAAGGCCACCTTGGCTCGCTCCGTAGGGTAATGAGGGGCCTGTAGCTGGAAATGGAGCTCACACTGGGTAATAAAGGCTTGGCAGTCCCCGGAGTCCCCGGAAAACCTCTCCGATCGGGCCAGCTGCGCAGCAGGGGCGACAAGAATACCATCAGAGATCCCCTGGACTGGCGTGGAAGGCGATGGGCGTGGCGACAGGAAAGGCGGTAGATGTTGGACCCGCTCCACCAGCTGTTCAAACCGCTCACCCAACGAGGCAAGTTTTCGCTCGTGACGATTTGACATCTCTTGCAAACATTGGCGAAGACAAGACATCTGCTCCTCTTGCTGGCGGTGTAGTGCCCGTAACATCTCTGAGTCTGCTGTGTCCATGTTAACTGGGTCGGGTGGTAATGTCAGGGTTGCCGTGAGGACACAGATGCAGACGACACTCGTAAATCCAAAGTCTTTCCTTTATTCCAATCCGAAAGCTGAACAAAAGCACATGAAGCTACCAAAACCACCCGACAACCAGTGCAAGGGACGAGGACTATAACCAGAGGAAGGGGATGAGGTAAGTACAAACAGGTGTGCAAAACAAGGACGGGGAGAACACACACTAGGAGGGAAGTGTCAAGGGACCTGAAAGAGCAGTACGAGAAACAGAGGAAGTACAAACCAAAAACAAAATAAAACAGGAAGTGAAAACTACCATTGTCCCGGGTCCAAAACCCCACACCCGCTACATAATAAGTTTTCCCCCCTCGGCAACATGCCAGATGAACCGTCAACTCTAGTTATCTGTTCCTCTGAAGTTAGACACGTGAAGCTCCCGACAGCCACAGTCAGGTGTTTTCCAGGATCCAGAGTTGGTGACATAGAAGGAAACCTTAAAATGTTAGCTCAGAGTAAGTCCAGGTTCTGTCACTCAGGCGGTAATGACGCCCGACGGAGACAATAAGAAGTCCTCAAATTAAACGTTGAATCTGTGTGTAAACTTGCTAAGTCGATATCGGACACTGTTATTTTCTCTAGTCCCCTCCCGAACCTAGTCAGTAATGAAATGTACAGCCGCTTTTCATCATTTAACCGCTGGTTAGCCAGATGGTGCCCAGAAAACGGCATTTGCTTTGTAGACAATTGGAGCGTGTTTTGAGGAAAGCCCGGTCTCATGCAGAGAGATGGCATCCATCCCACTGTGGACGGTCCTGTTCTCCTTTCTAGGAACATTTCTGTTCCATTTCGGTTCTGGGCACTGAGCAGAAGTTTAAAACTCTCCTTTGAGTTCCCTTTAGCGCTGGTGCGAACCCCATACAGAGGTAGTACAGCAGCTGCTAGCTTTAGCTTATGTACCGAAGTGAAAAGAGTGAGACAGAAACCTAAAACCAATAGCTACTCTTACTCTCAATAACAAGCAAAATCATGATGTCATTAAATGTGGGTTACATTAGATCATTAGATCCATTTCCTCTAAGTCCCTCTTCGTCAATGAGTTAATGAATGATAACAAACTTAGCCTGCTAGCTCTAACAGAAACCTGGCTCCAACAGGATGACTTTGTTAGGTTGAATGAAGCAACTAATTATTATAATCCTAATTATACTAACTATCAGAAATCCAGGATTTCTGGGAAAGGTGGTGGGTTAGCAGTAATATCACAGTTTAACTTACTTCCTAACACTAAAGCCAAACACATTTATAGTTCCTTTGAAAACATCATATTGTCTATAAATCACTCAAACAGGAAAACTCCAAAATCTGTTTCATTCATAATTATTTATCGCCCTCCTGACCCGTACTCTGAATTTTTAACTGAGTTTGCAGACTTTCTATCAACTATTGTTTTAGATTCTGATAAAATAATAATAGTAGGGGATTTTAATATTCATGTCAATGACTCTAGTGACTGTTTAGGAAATGCTTCCTCAGCTTTACTAGATAATGTTGGTTTCACACTAAATGTTAAGGAACCCACTCACTGTCACAAGCACACCCTGGACCTTGTTTTAACTCATGGTATAGAGATCAGCTGAGTGTGCTCCCTCATAACCCCATACTCTCAGATCACTTTCTAATCAACTTTCAAATTGTTCTATACCAGAGGTCGGCAACCCGCGGCTCTTTCATCCTTATGCTGCGGCTCGTGGCTTGGAAAAATAAATTATGTGTCCGATTGAAGTGTATGTTATTTGTCTCAAAAACGTGGATCAAGTCAAAGTTTTGAACTTCTTTCTTCAGACCTTGTGCAATTTCAATGATCAGCACTTCTTGAGTTTGACAGCACTTGACATGTCAGCAGCAGCGACACAGAAACTGCACAATATCTGAACAAACTATTTTATTTGTGGTTTTTCATTTGTTTGAATTGTAGTTGTAGATTGTAAATATTGTGATCTCGAAATATTGACATAAAACTATATATATAATCAGGGCACTAAATTAACACCGGCCCACTGCTAAATGTGGGTAAAATGTTTATTTGGAGGGTCATCATCTCTGACACGGGGCTCAAACTCACAGCCATCACCTCTGGCGTCTGCCCGAAAAAAACGAGTATCACCGTGGTTTAATGCTGAAACACTTTCCCTTAAACAAGTAACTCGTAAGTTAGAAAGAGAATGGCGCCGATCCGGCTCAGAGCAGTCCCTGAATAACTGGAAATATAGCCTTTTAAATTATAAAAAAATCTCTGCGTAAAGCCAGAACCCAATACTATTCAGCTTTAATAGCACAGAATGGAAATAATCAAAAATTTCTTTTTAGCACTATAGCCAGACTGACCAGCAGTCACAGCTCAGTGGAACCACATATTCCTGCTAATCTCAGCTCTGAAGAATTTCTTTCATTCTTCAATTGTAAAATCCTAAATATTAGACAAAAGCTGAACAAAGTTCTCCCTACTATCAGCCCGGAGCAGGCTGAAACAGTAGAAACAAAAGCATCTATAGAAACCTCTGTAACATTAGACTGCTTCACTGCTGTAGATCAAGCAGAATTAACATCAGTTATTACATCCTCCAAAACCTCAACTTGTCTTTTAGACCCAATCCCCACTAAGCTCTTTAAAGAAACCTTCCCCTTAATTAATGAATCAATTTTAAATATTATAAATACTTCCATAGAAACAGGTTATGTGTCACAGTCTTTTAAATATGCAGTTGTTAAACCTCTTCTGAAAAAGCCCAGTTTGGATCCTGGTATTCTGGCCAACTATAGACCAATATCAAATCTCCCCTTTATCTCAAAGATATTAGAAAGAGTTGTAGTTAAACAGCTATACTGCCACCTACAGGACAATAGCCTCTTTGAAGATTTCCAGTCAGGGTTCAGACCTCACCATCGCAGTGAAACTGCACTAGTTAAAAAAAAAAAAAGCATAAAAAGCTTGGGCCTCCTGAACTTAAGTTTCATCCATGCCTCTAAAAAGGTCATTTTATTCTTCAGGTTAATGCGGGACAGAAAGCCGTCAAACTCCGTAAGAGAGAGAGGAAACACCGGGAAGCAGCCGTTCAGACACAGTGGAGAGAAGCTCTCTGTAGCTTGTGGGAGATTCTAAATGTTTTCATGAACCAAACATTGAGTCATGATCACTGATGTTTTTATAGAGCTTTTCAAAATAAATCAACCTGATCTCTTAACATCATCCACGTCTTTCATGCATAGTAAATGAGATAAATACAGAGATCCCTCCATGTAGCTAACGGCTAAAAACATTAGCTGCTAGCTCCATGAAGCTAACAGGCTAAAAACATTAGCTGCTAGCTCGATGTAGCTAACGGCTAAAAACATTAGCTGCTAGCTCCATGAAGCTAACAGGCAAAAAATATTAGCTGCTAGTTCCATGTAGCTAACGGTTAAAAACATTAGCTGCTAGCTCCATGAAGCTAACAGGCTAAAAACATTAGCTGTTAGCTCGATGTAGCTAAGAGGCTAAAAACATTAGCTGCTAGCTCAATGTAGCTAACAGGCTAAAAACATTAGCTGCTAGCTCCATGAAGCTAACAGGCTAAAAACATTAGCTGCTGGCTCCATGTAGCTAAGAGGCTAAATGAACCCATTAACCATCACCATTCTGTCTGTGATGGAATAAACGTCGGTTTCCAATAGACGCTGGTCTCCAACAAACGCCGGGTCGGGCGTTTATTTAAAGAAAATGAACGCCCCGGCTACTATTGGAAGATATGCGGTAACTGAAAAGACATATTTTCCCAACAGGAGTATTAATGGGAGAGAGCAGACATGGTTCCTCATCAGTGTGTTTTCTAAAGTTTCTTGACATCAAAAGAAGAAACTGTGCTCCTTCCTGAATCTCTTCCTCTCACTGCGGCTGTTCTTTTAGGGTTGGGACCCTCCCACCCCCCATGTCAGCTCCCCCTCTTCCTCTGATGTTCTCCTTCCTCCTGTCCAGCCGCCCCTCCCCCGTGGGAAACCCGGAGCAGTGTGACTGCGGCCGTCCTTCCTGGAAGCTGCGGTGGCGACTCCGGCTCCTCCACACAGGGTCCGGAAGAGTGCCAGCCAGTTTGTGCATGTGCGTGTGTGGCTCTACATGTGTGTGACCGCGTGTGTACACCCTCCACGCGCATTCCACTGCCATACCGTCCGTCTGACCGCCGGCCAGCCTCACATGAGAGCCGCGCCGTCACCGCGGTTCAGCCCTGACGCCAGCCTTGAAGACTCATATTACACACACACACACACACACACGTAAACCAAAGGAAAGGAACACGCACGCACAAGAGCAACGATGAGGGACTCAGTCAAAGGAAATGAAAGCACATGATGCTGGCTGGAGCACGCTCACTCAATCAAAAACGTGCACTTTGCAGACACATTTTTGGACGCTGGCCCACAGCCGTTGCATCCTGAAGTGGATCAAGGATCTTTCAGGCAGTAAACACAAACAAGAGGCTTCTTGCCGGCTTTGGTGTGTCTCGTTGGAGAAGGTCGACATCGTCATTTATCACCATTGAGGGTTTTCTGCATGTGCTGGCCAGCTCCCTGTGATTCACACCACTTCACCCTCTCTTCCAGACCTCAACCCCCACCCTGCTATTGAAGCTCCAAACCAAATCAGTCACCCAACCACAGCTCTTCAGATCTTTTTCTCTTTTTATTCTCCATCCATTGTTGAGGAGACAGCGCCACAAACGAACGAGAGGAGGAGGCTTCTGCTGGTGTGCCACAAGATTGGAGCGAAAGATAAGCGGAGAGACAGCTGGAGGAGAGGTGGACGGAGGGGGTGATTTGAGAGCCGAGCTAATTAAAGAGGAATGCCAATTAGAGGGCACAGGGACGGGTCTGTTTTCCTCGCCGTGGCATCCCAAAAACATCACCATCTCCCACCAAGTTTGTCCTCTGCAGCCACAGCAGTGCAGCTCACATGGGAGCCGGGTCTGGTTGGGTAAGCGGAGAGGAGGATTTTTGTGTTTTTACAGTTCCTTTGCTGTGGGTACTTAGAATGGCTGTGAGTGCATGCTTGCTTATGCTCATGCCATCAGTCAGACACAGAAAAACATAAACAAAGTGAAAGGCACTTCGTCTTTATGGAGGTTTTCTCAAACATCCTTCAGAAATAGACATGTAATATACACGTTTTAGAAAAAAAGGAAGAAAGATCACATTTCAAAAACCAATTATGGAGAATACAGCTCCTCTGGACTCTAAGAATGAATTCTTTTTATCTACTCCTTCACATTTCTCCTTTTTGATTGAGATAAACGGCCTATTTTCCCTCCTATGGCTTTCAGAGTCCCTAAAGGGCAGAGACAATCATCAGATGTTCGTTCACGCAGCAGTCACTGTGTTGGAGGACGACTCAGATCCTCAGAATGCGCCAATCTCAGTCCCCCATCCTGTACCTGGCTTACACGAGCCGCTCAAACCCCTGCGCTGGGGTGTGGGAGACCCCAGGGGTGCAAAGGGTCGGAAGGAGACTTGAGGAGCAGAAGGTAACGGAGTGGAGGAAGAGGTGGGAGAGGATGAGGAAGGAGGAGGTAGAGGGGAGGCGGTGCTGTGGGGTGACGACCGGGTTTGTCTGGACTGGGTCAGGCCTGGAGACTCAGAGAGGGATGGGACCCTGTGGATGGAGGCCAGAGCTGTTGGCGGCAGGAGTGTCGGTCCAACCTGCTGGCAGGCCGCCAAAGGGCCGAGGCGGAGGGGAGTGCTAGGGTAGCCCCCCAGTAGGGCAAGATCCCGTCGGCCGCTGGGGAAGGGAGGTGAGGAGGAGGCCGTCGACGGGGGAGTGATTTGGGGAAAGGAGGCCCACGACCAAGAGGGGAAAGGTATGGTGGAGGCAGCAGGGGATTGGAGGAGGAGAGGGTCGAGCTCACTGGCACAGTGGGAGAGGTGAGAGATGAGGCGAGCGCTGATGGGGTCCGGGGACTCGCCCTCCAGGGAGCTGAGGTACCGAACCACTTCCCCGACACACTCCCGAAAACCCAGGGTCCGATAATCAACTGCCAGAGCTCGGGCATCAAAGTATCCTGCAAGAAAACCACATTCCTAGGGTCAGAAAGCAGACAGCGCTCTTTACAGACAAATGAAGATGGTGCTCACCTTTTCCTCCCATGGCATGAAGCAGCTTAAGATGATCCACTGTCATCTGCAGGATCTCTGCCTTCTCCAGCTTGGAGGAACCCTGATAATGGGAGTAGAACCACACTTGATCATACGATGAAACCCATTATCCCACTCTTTTGTCGAAGAGTTCTCAATGGTCTTTTAAATATGAGTCTGCTGTTTGTAGCCAAAATTTAAAAAACATTTCGTTTGCGAGGACAGTTTCTGCAGAGCAACAGTGGCGGAGCCAACTGTAGCACCACACCTGCAAGCTTTTTCCAACAGCATTTTTTTGTCTGAGTCTGATTCACAGTGATTTGTATAAAGAAATACTCAGAAATTCAGAAGAATGCTACAAGAACATGTTCAAAACACCAAAAACCCAGTTTTCAATGAAGTGGGTCTTTAAGAACTGTTTTCTGAATGGCAGCTACCTGTTTCTCAAAGGCGCTGGGCACCAGCCTCCGCAGCTCGGACAAACTGTGGTTAATCCGATCTCTGCGCCTCTTCTCGATGATCTACAGAACCAGGAAGAGGTCAGAACCAAACCAAAGGAAAGCAATGAAAAGCTCAGAGGTGCTACTTACTCCTCTCCTCTTCTTTCGGGCCAGAACCTGTGAGGCGCTGCCTGGAGACATGGACCCGCTGACTGGACTGCATTGTGGGGAGAAAAAGGAGAAGAAGATGCGAGGAAACAGCTGGCAGAGAAGGATCACTGATTCCCCTCCATATTGTTTTTATTACCCTCTCTAATGTGACACAGAGCGGATGGCACATCAACTCCTTTCAGTCTGGTTTGCTTTTTGAGTGCAGAAAAACAAAGCGACGTGGGGAAGAAGAGATTGTTTTCAGTTAGATGCCTTTCTGGACATCAGTGAGGGAAATGACATGCTGTTCTCCCTTCCATCTGAGAGAAAGCACTTTTAGACGGATGATTATACAGCCCCGGGGTGACGCGCTGGCTGGCGTGAGGCTCCAACACGCAGCAAACTCAATGTGGATCGTATTTGTTTGTGAGGAGGCCTCAAAGAGAGGCGCGGCCTGGAGTTTCATCCAAGCTGCGACGCCAGAGACTTAATGCACTTGTATTGGATTTTTTAACATGAGAGCTGCCAGTTCAACTGTTTTTGTTTAAGTCTGTGTTTGATGGGGCTGGCATGCAAAGGCAGCGCTGTCTTCTCTTTGCACTTCACACACAAATCAATTTATTGTCTTTAGCGTTCGCTGGCTTGACCAGAATTTATGATGCAAACAATGTGCGGGCCGTACAAGTTTTTGTGGCCGCTGTAACTCTCGCTTCTCGTTTTCACAAAGAGTGCAGCCATCAGAGCTGCTTCCCTCCTCAGTGCACCTTCAACACAACGTTTAAATGAAGAGCACATTTTACATTGCTGACCTCAAAATCAATTCATGTTCATGTAATAGTCAAGACAAAAATGGACATCATCTTTTTATTTGATGAAATCTTAAAGGTTTTAGAATAATCTGTTAACAACTGAGAATTAGTTCTTAAAAATACAAGTGAAAAAAGTAAAAGTATGTCATTTAGACCTTTGACGGTTTCCATGAGGGAATTTTGATCCTCCTTTAGTTATCATTTATCTATTTCGATCAAACTTTTTCTGCTCTTAAATGTATTTTCAGTTTCTTTTTCTACAACATTTCTTAAAGTTTCTCACCTTTTTTTAAGGTTTCATTTTTCTTCCCTCATGTACAAAATGTGTGCTTCTGAATCT
Organism: Adrianichthys oophorus; assembly: GCA_036245035.1. Classification (NCBI taxonomy): domain Eukaryota; kingdom Metazoa; phylum Chordata; class Actinopteri; order Beloniformes; family Adrianichthyidae; genus Adrianichthys; species Adrianichthys oophorus. The sequence goes on from BSAI01000019.1 coordinate 1,967,376, forward strand.
GCAGTCACCTCTGACTGTGTGAAATGTATCACGTAGTAAAATCTGCTTCAGTGGGATGAAAGCTTTACTTTACCACCAAATCAGGCTGTGGGAGCCCCAAATGGCCTGTTTCCCACAGAATTTGAAACTGTAATCTTCTGCTACACCCTTTTTTCCACTGCCAAAAATGTTTTGAGCAGGTCCATCTTAGCCTGCAGCAGCAGCGTTGTTGTCCTGCGCCGGGGTGGAGCTGCAGCTGCAGGTGTGCTGGGCGGATGCTCACCAGTAGCTGTCTTCTTGTCCCACGTCGATGAACTCATCCGTGTCAGAGTCTGGCGAGCTGTAGTCATGAGGTCTCTTCATTTGTCCTTGCTGAGCAGGAGGCGATGGATGGAGACGAATAGATGGGTTGATCTTGTGGTTCCTCGTGAACTCTCTGCAGAGCTGCCCTCTCTGTCCTGCGTGCTTGTCCCTAGTTGCTTGTTGTCACTTGTGCTGGTTCCTGCTGCACTTTCTCCTTCGTGTGTCTTCGGTCCTGTTTTGTGTGAGTCAGTGGCGCCACTCGATCAGCCCCCAAGGCCCCATGACAGCTAAGAAAATTCACAGGCTGCCTCATTCTCTACTCCATCAGTGGCGTCCAATCATGGTCTATTTCTCTGTTATGTCTTTCTTGGCCCACTTTCTCTGTCACAGCCACCCAATGACAAAATAGGGCTTTGGCAGTTGGGGCAGGGTTGCCAGCTTGGGCTCCCCCGCCTCCTCTCCCTGTCCCTCCTCCCTCCCTTTAAGCTACCCTTCCCTGGTTTGTCACCCCCCTTTCCTTCCGCCACACCCCCCCAGTTCCATCCTTCCACCCCTTTGCTCAGTCATCCTCTGTCAATTAGCCTCCAGTCGGCTTTCCTTCTCCCAGTTTTCTGCCCTCCATTCTTTCACTCTCCACTCCCTCTGATTACAGGAGGACGGGGAGCAGCAGGATGAGGACTGTGAAGCCTCAACAACATGTCAGAGGGAGTGGTCGCTGACTCATTGACTGACAGTTGAACAGGTAGAAATGGTTGAATAAAAATCAATTCTGTTGGTAAAGACCCAGAGAAGATGGATGAGGAGGAGCCAGAGGCCTCAGGGACCGACATGACTGGTGGAAGGAAACCAAAAACGTCATTATATTTCATTCATTCTTTTGAATAAACTTTATTAGCAGTTTTAAACCTGATAAAAACTGTCAGACCTGAAGTTTGACTTTCAGGAAAAGCAGTGGTGAGTAAGGTGAATAGGAGAGAAAATAGTCTTCAAAATGAAAAACAAAAAATTTAAAGGCTCAAGTTTTAAATAAAATTTTTTAAAAAATCACAATTTGTAGAAAGAGGTTTTGGCGAGCACAAACTAAACAAAGAGATGAGTGTCGCCCAGTGAAGCTTTTCATGCGACCTTGCTCTGAAAAATGATAGATCAAAATACAGGGCGCTAAAAAACACTCCACAGCACTTTTTTTTCAAAAGACGCTCAAGTAAATGTCAGTTTCAAAAAACAGCTGCACATTTTTCATCTCTGCAAAAAAAAACAAAAAAAGCTAAGGCAACAAACACAAACAGAAGAACCATGGACATGGATGAAAACTTAAAAAAAGTTTGTCTACTTTAAGATTCATGCAGCACTTTTTAATTGTTACAAACTCCTGTTGGAAATAACACAAAAAGAAATCTTCACCAACCTCCTAAAGATGAAAGTTTGGACTAAAGCTTCCACCAATAAAAAGTGAAACCTGCCACATCCCTGTTGAGAACAGCAAAGCTATTTCCTGCAAACTTCTTCCCCACCGGGATGAGGCCGAGTATCTGGGGGTCAAGTGAGGAATCAGTCCAGGAAGTGTCTGAACATTTCTGCTCTTCACTGGACAAGATAGCGGCCCCGCTGCCCCCCCCGCAGCAGCAACTCTTAGAGCCGGTTCTGCTGCCACCGTGGGAAGATCGCTGCCACAGGTTGCCATGGAAACCAGAGACCCTGGCGCCGGCTGTTAGCAGCGATGCCTGATTGACCCAGCTCTGTGTGCACATGTGTGTGTAAAAGACGAAGAGAGGCCAGGAGGCATGCCGGTCTCCACACAATGCCCAGCAGAGTAGGACTCTTCCTGCCTGGCGGCCTGGAAGGGTGTGTGCCTTTAAACACTACAATACAGCAGTGCCAGATCTTTGTGTTTGAGCAAATAAACCCTCTTTTGTGTAGAACTTGCTGCTTAGCTCCAAGCTTCTTCTGATCACACACTTTTAAATGTATTGTTTAAATACTGCATCAAAAATGGATTTTGAGAAAGTCCTGTCCATTTTTTGGGGGGGTTAGAGTTGATATTTTCTCCTAAAAGAAGATGAAACATGGAAACATTTTTTCGTTTTTAACCACTGTCCATGTTTCATGTTCATCCTTGGTCCAGTTTTCAGTCACTTCTAGGTTTTTGTTGGATCAAACATAAAAACTAAGTTCAAACATGTGCTTTCAAAGTCACCAGCGAGTCAACGCAGGAGGTGAGGGTCTCACAGTGTGGTGGAGTGTAAGTCAGGATAAATGGACAAAATCCATTTGCTTCTTTCATATCCAGTAATTCCTTGATCTGGATCTGGCTCTCATTTCAGCATCAGAGACCGAAGACGACTGAAAGAGGAGACATCTGGGATGTCAGACTTCTTTCTTCCCAGTGTTTGTTCTTCATGCTCACCCTCCAGCTTTCCCTCTTCTCCAAAGATCCATCAGCAGCTTCCTCCCCAAAAACAAATGAATAAATAAATAGGTTAGCTGTGCAAACGGTTCCAGGGAGTGGGACAGTTTTGGCTCTCAACGGTGGGGTGGAATTCTGGGAGATTTCTGGAGATCTTGGTCGACCACTTCAAGTGCACCCCCCACCTCCCTCCAAACCACTACAAGGCCTGGTCTCTTACTGAGATTAACCAGCTTGTGCTTAAAACTTCCACACACGCACTGCTCACATGTGTACGCGTCAACACTCAAGGACACACAACTGATTCACACACAAATGTGGACAGTTTAGACTCACAACTCCAGAGGCAGCACCGCTCAGCTGGGACTGTTCTGTCTGATCTTATTGTTTGAGACACAAAGCAAACAGAACAGCTTTGCTGATCAAACAGCAGAAACAGCTGACGTTTACAGGGTTCTTCAGCAGACTTCTTTTTCAAGAACATGTATTTCTGGCAAATTTACAGATACACTTAAATCCTAGACTTTGTATTAATCTGTGCAACCTTCACAGGAGACTTTTTCAAGAAGAATTGTGATGAGGAATTTTTTCTAGTTCAGTAATAAATTTTATGGTCACAAGATTTTCATTTGTGTGGCTACAATCTGGAGACAGGAAGATTTGGGTTTAATTTCAGATGTAATTTGACATTTTATGCTCACTTTATGTTTGAGCTTGAAGGTCAGCAGAGATGCTGAGAGACATGTGACCTGCGGGAGAAGATGCTTTTCTTCACAATGATGCCTCTTGTATATTGTCTCCACATCTTCTGGGAGACCAGTCAAGAAGAAACTCAAAGTCTAAATGATGTGTGTAGAAATACTTTTTCTTTTTGAAATATATATAATCTAATTAAGCACATTTGTGTTGTTTATTAACAAACAAACAACAACCCTCAAACACATGTTACTTGTCAGGGTTGTAGTCATTATACATTTGCATTGCTCAGAAAGTGTTCAGTTATTTTAGGCAGCAGAAAAAGAATGAGATTGGGTAAATTCTAAACTCCCTACCCCTTTGCTTTTAGCGGTGACAACAAGTCTGAGAAAATGGAGTAAAATCTAGGCTAAAAATGTGTTTCTTACTAGGTAAAATAACCCCAGAAAACTAAATTAAAAATATGTCATTATTATATGTTTTAGGTTTTAAAAATTGTCCATACATGAACCATATGAAACGCACTTTGTAATGGTGCAATATAAAACATCTAAATAATGTAAAATGTAGCCACAGATATTAGTTTCTAGAATGAATTATAGGTCCATTTAACCACAGTACTCCATTTTTGTCAGCAGCAATTCAAATCCAGTGGACAACTGATGTCCAATCAACATCAATCCTCGACATCAAACTGATGTCAGAAAAACAAGTTGAATGAGCAAATCAAACTTTAATATCAGCTTGACATCATATTTACCCCTTTTTGATGTCATGTGAATGTTTAAATTTGGACCAATAAATTAATCAAACTAATAACAGAGGTCTAAAACACACAATAAATGGTTTATTGGAATGTATATACTTAATCACTTGATGGGTGAACATAACATTTGGAAAGTATTTGAATCAAATGTCTTAATATAGCGATAAACATTTGTGTCTGGAGATCTGAATGCATTTATGTTGGTGCTACAGAATTTCTTAATGCTGCTGTAACATGATGACCTGACCCTGCTGCTAGTATCAGAAAATGGTGGTGAAGGACCCAAAATGCAGGAGACCGGCGAAACAAAGACATTTAATTTAAAAAAAAAAAACTGAAACAAGACAAGATCACGGAGAACCAAAAAGGTGGCAAAGCAGAGCAGATGACCTGAAAACCAGACCCTTCAATACACTGAGGTTGATGAACTAAATGAGGACAGCTGTGGATGATGAACCTGAAACTGCTGTGACTGACAAGGACAACTTAGAACATGAACACATAAAACAAACATAACTAAAGCACAAAATCCGCACTATTGTGCTCTTAAATAATTGGTGAAAGTAATCTGGCTGTCATCAGCGTATAGATGAGAGGAACTTCTTAGAATGGACCCCAACGGAAGCAGATACAAGGAAAACAGAAGTGGCTCTAAAACTGAACCTTGTGGAACTCCAAAAGACACCTGAGCTGTTCTAGATTTAAAACCATCAACATTTAACACTCATACTGTAGTCCGTCCTGTTAAGTATGATCAGAACCAATCTAGTGCTGTACCTCTAATCCCCACCAGGTTCTGGAGCGTAGATATTAAATTATGGTGAAAAACTGTGTTGAATGGTGTTGATAGATCCAGCAGAACCAGGACTACATGATCTCCAGCATCAGTAGCCAGAGGATGTTGTTACTGACCCTCTAAAAAGCCGACTCTGTACTGTGCCGGGCTCTTAAACCAGACTGGAAGACTTCACAGATATTCCTCCAGCTGCAGGTAGACCACTTTCTCCAAATGTTTTGATATAAAAGGCATCTTGGAGATGGGTCTGAAGTTAGTCAACACAGAACTGTCTAGACTGGGTTTTTTTAAGCAGCGGTTGAACAAGTGCATGTTTAAAAGTGGCAGGGACAACACCAGTATCCAGACTGCTGTTGATAATGACGAGAACGGTCTGAGCTACAGCAGGGAAGACGTCTTTGAAAAGCTTAGGAGGGATGGGATCTAACAGAGAACCCGGCGCCTTACTTTGTTTAACTAACACCGGCTCAAACGTCTCAAACGTGGCGTGAATGCACGAACATTTTCAACAAATGTTATACCATTGAATTTATAAACAGTCCACACAGGCATGATGTCATCACATTCTTTTTCGTCTGTCCCTGCTGGTTGGAGCATCTTCTCATCTGTGCCCTCTTTGGGAGAGCTTTGCCATTCTGTTGAATTGTTGTGTGACATGTGTGTGTTGTTTGAGTAGAAAGACGAAGGCCGAGCCTGTGTTCCAGTTCCAGTGGTTAAGACAGCTCTGCTCTGTTTTTCTCTTGCAGGAATTGTGAGTTCAACTCCAGGGCATGCACAGAGGATTATCTGTGTTTGATGTCCTTTGCTTTTGCTGACTTTCAGCGACAGCATTGTTTTGAATGTAGTTTGTTTTATTTTCTTTTTATACAAATATATGTTTGAGTGATAAACTTTTAGAAGTATCAAAGCAATCTGTCTTTCATATTCATCAAATTACCCAACCAACATGCTGTTACAACATGTACACTTGACTCCTATTTAAAAATAGTGAAAAATCCACGAATAAACAAAACTTTCATGATAACTAAAGCTCTGCACACAGCACTTTCTGGGTGGCTGTCCTTCTGGACTGGCAAACACTCCACAGCTCACTGGTGTTACTAAGTGGTGAAGACTGATTACACTGGATCCATGCTGTTTTTCATCAAAAGTACAAGGGTTCGAATCCCACATTTACTATCATGATGCACAATTTTGATTTTCATTGATTCTATTTTATTTGTGCTAAATTACTCAACACACATTACTTTAAATATTAACACCAATACATTTGGTCAAAGAAAAAGATTACAATGAATCCACTGTACATGTCTGGGAGTCAAATTCACAGTTTCTGCACAAGAAAAAATCCACCGTGCTGCTGTCTTATCAGCTAATCTATAGCAGTTAACTATGCCTTACCCTCAGCCTTAGTCTTTTTATTCAAACATCAAGGTGTTTTGAACGCTCGTATGGACTCAACAAAACTGTGTTTTGAATGCGTTAGAACGGCGCTCTTTACTTACTGTAGCCTTGGACAACACTTGATGCCGTAAAGTACATGCTACTTTAAAACGTGCCTTTTGTCAAATCACCATTCTTTACTCCGCTGTCCCTGACTGCAGTGCATGAGCCGGTAAACCACTAACAAACACGCAACCAATGAGAGCAGAATCTGGGCGCCCATATTTTCTATTAGGTTGTTCACCCATTTAAAAGGAGCTGTATGATGACGCAGTGGTTAGCGCGACAGCATCAGAGTATGATATGCTCAGAGTTCAAATCCAGCTGCAATCTTCCTCTGTGGTTTTGGTTTACTTTCAGATCCTGCATCTTCCCATAAACTGATGACTTACTAAGACGGTGAATAGTGGTGTTTGAATGCCTTAACATTCATATCCCATAAGGACACGAACAAACAACATTTAGGAATGCTAAATTAAAGACAATAACACGATTAAAATGTTTTGTATTTACATGTTATATTTGGGTTAGCATTGCTCCATTTGACTGCATCTTTGTCATTAATAATTTCTAAGTAAACATTAGTTGTGTGAAAAAATGTGTTTTAAAATGTTTATTCCAGTAACCATAACTTGATTTCAATGTCTAATATTTAACTAGAAAATTTGAGTAAGCAGTACTCAGTTTGATTGTGTCCTGTAGAAAATCCAAGTGTGTCTAATGTGTTGAAATAAATATTTTTAAATTCAAAGGAACATTTGTCCATCTGCAATGTCAAATGTTTGGCTGGAAATGTTGGGTTACATTTACTCAGATATTGTGAATTATTCATTCATTTTCCAATCTGCTTTATCCCTTTCGGGGTCACGGGGTTGCCGGAGCCTAACCCGGCTACTCATGGGCGAAGGCAGGGTACACCCCTGGACTGGTCGCCAGTCTGTCGCAGGGGTATTGTGAATTATTACAAATATATTTATTTAAATACATGTGACCTTGTTAGCAGAATAGGTTTAAGACTGTTAAATGACTCACTCTCGTATATTTGCAATGTGTACAAGTTGGCTAAAAACAGCATTTTTTTAAACATGGTAATTAGGAATGTAGTATGTTTAAAACATGTATAGATTCAACTTTATTTCTTTGAGCTGTGCTGGGTATAATACTTCAGGCTGTCTTTACAAAATGAATGCAGTTGAATATAACCAGTCATCTTAGATGAAAATCGTTTCCTCACATTTTTGGGTAATTTCAGTAGGTACTGCTTTTACAGTGCAGGCATGTTAACTTCACACAAATATTGAATGACTTTTGCTGTTTTATTGCTTTTAATTTCCTTTTTTATTTTATTTTTTAAAATCACCCCTCTCACCCTCCACAGGTGGTACCTCATCCCAAACTGGCGTCCTCTTCCAGAGGTCTGGGAGCTTGAGGGTCCTGCAGTATCTTAGCTGTTCCTAGAACTGCTCTTTTCTGGACTGAGATGTCTGAGGTCTTTCCAGGGATCTGCTGGAGCCACTCCTGCAGTTTCGGGGTTACAGCCCCGAGTGCTTCAATTACCACGAGCACCACTGTCACCTTCCAAGCTTTCTCCAGTTCTTCTCTGAGTTCCTGGTATTTCTCCAGTTTTTCATGTTCCTTCTTCTTGATGTTTCCATCTCTTGGTACTGTTACATTCACCACAACAGCTTTCCTCTGTTCTTTATCCACTACTACAATGTCTGGTTGGTTCACCATCACCATCCTGTCTGTTTGTGTCTGGAAGTCTCACAGGATCTTTGCTCTCTCATTCTCTTCCACTTTTAGACGTGTTTCCCATTTTGACTTTGGGGTTTCCAGTTCATAATCTGCACACACGTTCCTGGTTGTGCACACGTTCCTGGTTGTACACACGTTCCTGGTTGTACACACGTTCCTGGTTGTACACAC